>OZ018322.1:127575199-127797699 GCA_963969495.1 Ceratothoa steindachneri | reverse complement strand
GGGGTCGATCCTGGGCTCGGTGCCAAACACCGAACCTGAGTCCGCTCCTGTGCAAGCTTCCCCACAGATTGCTCTGGCTCCCAAGGACTCACAAGGAGAGGAGGGATCTCCTCCCCCGGCTGGAGCCCCTTTGACAACCAAGACATTCTCCATTTCAGGAAAGGATCCTGCTGAGGCCGATCCATCTGGCTTAAGGGCTCCTACCGTCGGAAGAGAGAAGCAGGTCCATTCCCCACCCTCCTCTCCCAAAAAGAAAAGAAACAGGAATAAAACGAAAAAGACTCACGGCTCCTCTTCCTCCGCGGGAGTTTCGGGTACGGACGGGTCCGATGGTCGTTTCGGAAAGCGACTAACAAAGTTGAAAGTGCGCAGAGCGGAGGCTCAATTACGTTGCTGCCCCCTAATTGAGAGACTATCTGGCGTTTTCAAGCCCGCTGGCTTCAATCGCTTTCTGGTTATTTCCTCTACAGATAGCAGCATTTTGGCCATCATCAGAGAAGAGCACTAGCTAGCCTGATTTGTAGAGAGCCGATGTTACAGGCCTCTCGGAGGGAAGCCTTCTGGCAAATCTGTCGGATCCCTCCGAGGCGGCCATAATTACTGCTCTTTGAATACTAAATGGGACGCCAGCTCGTGTGACGCCGCACTCTACTATGAAATTCGTAAAAGGAGTGAACTCGTGGAATTCCATGATGACATCATCTTAGAGCTGGACAACCAAGGAGCGGTCAAGGTATAACGAGTGATGAGAAAACAAGGAGGGGCTTCAAGACCCACCCTACACTCTTCGTTACGTTCGACTGTGACAGCCTCCCTGAGTCGGTGCTTGCAGGTTGGTATCGCTCCCGTGTGAAGGCATTCATGCCACTGCCGCGGAAGTGCCACTACTGCCACCGCTTTAACAATCCGAATCGCTCCTGTAGACCTGCAAAGTTGAGGTTACCCGAAGCATGTGTAAGTTGCTTCAAAGCCGCACACGATAAGTCCAAATCTTGTATAGGCAAGTGTGTCAATTACGGAGAGCCGCACCATGCTTTTTCGAAGCAACGTGGTGCGTATCTCCTTGAGAAAGAAATCCTGGCCGTAACAGACCCAGAATCGCCTCTCATTTCGCAATGCTAAAGACTTGGTCCTGACGCGCCCAGCACTGCTTGGAACGTCTTAATCATCAATGTTAAAAAAGACACCCTTTGTTCTTGGCGCCTCCAGGCCTACGAGCAGTGTCGTTTCCACTCTCACAAGCCTAAAAAAAGCGGTGCAAATCCACCACTTTCAGGCGAAACCCATTTAGAAACAAGTCCAGGTCGTGGTATAACCAAGGATGGCGGCAGAAGTGCACCACCTTAGTCTTGGCCATGGAAAACAGAAGCCTGTACGCTTCGGCATAACGAGAGACGCGGTTCAATGCCTGGTGGAGTCGACGCTCCAGAGTTGGCATCTGGGCCGCGCCAAAAGAGATCGAAAGGTCGTCCTCGTAGAGTGTAGCGAGGTGATACCGTTGATGCTCAGGGCAAAAAGTGTGACACCATTGTCGAGTGGCCTGTCGACTGCGTCATCATCAGTCTAAAAAGACTCGTTCAATCGAACCTTTTAAACCTCCCACTTATATTTATCGCTACGCTACACATTCCCTCCCTGGAAGTGGATCGTATTCTGAAGAAATGAAGACGAAGAACGCTGCTCGGAAACGTTATTTTATACGTAACGCTCCACCCACGAATCTCGACAACATTGTAGATAGAAGGGTGTAGGGAAAGGGGCGATGAAGAAGAACGAAAGTAGCGTGCGATGAGTTGCGCACAGCTTTTTGACTCGTCGGGCAACAGATGGCGAGCGGTCTATCGATTGCACCATCTGGAGTCTAAAGATACTCATTTACGTAAAGCTTTTAAACCACCCGCTTGCACTTCTTAATACGCTACAATATACATCTGTCTTTAATAATTTACATAATAACAGGATAAACAATATTAACTAGATCACAATGGTAATAAGTAAATTGGGGTTTGTAATAAATGAAAATTATATAAGTACAGTACTCACAATTTTGAGATGAGTTTGTTAACCTGAATTGTGGAACACTTATTGAACAAACCATTCAGGGCTAGAGCGAAAACACAATGAGGAAGAGCAAAACTGATTGAAATATATTTTAAGCAAGATGGTTCCAATATTGTTCAGAAATGTAAGAGCTTGCCGTAATTCTAGGGAAATTGTTTAATAAAGGGTCTTTCAATAAGGTCGCTCGATTTTTAAATGTAAATAAAACAAATTGTGTGTAATATATGCACTCAATTTATTTTAAATTTGAAAGTACATTTTATGGCATTAAGTGTGGAATATGAGCTCGTTCAAATGTCCGCCGCAGCTTCGCTTAGTGTAACGTATACGGGAGGCCCAATTTTATTTTCGATGACTTTGTCGCATAAATCTGGCTGAATTTGCTGGATGGTGTTCGTTATGTTGACTTTGAGGACATCAACTGTTTTCGGATTATTCGCATATACCTGCGATTTAAGGTAGCTCAAAAGAAAGTAGTCTAATGGCGTTAAATCGCAGGATTTCGGTGGCCAGTTGACGTGGCCGCCGCGCAAGATGACCCTGCCCTGAAATCGCTAGTGCAAAATGTCTATCGTGGCGTGCGCAGTGTGGCACGTAGCGCCGTCCTATTAGAACCGCATGTCGTCAGTATCCATATTTGGCATATAATCCAGTTAAAGCCACATTAAGTTGCTTATCATCGATCTGTAGGTCTCGCCGGTGACGGTTATAGCAATCCATCTTCCTTCTCAAAAACATACGGATCGATGATTCCGTTAGACGAAAATCCGCACCAAACAGTGACTTTGTTGGGATGCAATTGGTACTGGTGTATCTCATGCGGATTGTTTTCGTCCCAAATCAAACATTTTTGCTTGTTCACAAATTCATTCATGCAAAAATGGGCCTCGTCGCTGAAGATGATTTTAGGGGGGAAATTTGGGGCAACTTCCAACTGCTCTAGAGCCCAATCAGCGAACACACGGCGTTGTCTATGGTCGTTTACCTTAAGTTCCTGGGTAAGAATTTGTATGGGTACAGACCCAAGTCCCTTCGCATAATTGCCAAACTGAAGTCGCAGAAAGTCCTAGTTCTTGTGAACGACGAGAAATTGACTGCCTCAGATTTTCCCGTACACTCTAATTTACGGCAGCGATGTTTTCAGCAGACCTTGCGTTTCGGCGACATACGGGTGTTGGCTGATAGTTGATCGACCGTTTTGCCTTGAATTTGGCCACCAAGCGTCAAACAGTAGACTCGGCAGGACGATTGTGGCGAGGATAGAAATCACGTAATGCGCAGAACGTTTGTCGAACGGAGCACTGATATTGATAATAACATTTGATGATTTGCACACGCTGTTCAACGCTATAACCTTCCATCGTGACTTGCCAAGTACTACTGAACAGTTTACAGTGAGGTGCCAGATGTGAATTTAACAACATGGCCACTATCGCCTGACAAAGCTCGAGCGCCCCTGTTGAAAGACCCTTTATAAGGAAATTTTAAAATTGAGCTATATTATATATATAATACCTCTTGAAGTAGCACGAGAGAATGATGAAGATGAATCCAATAAACCACATTGAAAGAGAAAACGGAATAGATTTTTCTTGCAGTAATATTTATTACCTTTTTCGAAAAACTCCGTGAAAGATAAGCGATTCGAACCATGGACACTGAGGCAGCGAGCACCGCTTTGATAACGGCATACTTTTAACTGTGATCAAAGCGGTGCTCGCTGCCTCAGTGTTCATGGTTCGAATTGCTTCCCTGCACGGATTTTTTTCGAAAAAGGTAATAAATATTACTGTAAGAAAAATTTATTCCGTTTTCTCTTTCAATGTGATTTATTGCACCTATATATATATATATATATATATATATATATATATATATATATATATATATATATATATATATATATATATATATATATATATGTTGTCGTAGAATAGGCTCTCGACGATATACCATATATAACTATTCGTTAAGGGAATTTTCTATATTTCGAGTGCGTGGTAATCTGATTGACCGAGGTTAGTTCAAAAAGGGGATGGGGGCCTGGAGAGGCTTATTTATCTTCAATATGCTTAAGAAGTGGAACGAAGCACAAGGATAAATAATATGGCTACCATTAATAAAATAGAGTTTTATTAATTAAACTATCAACAACACACAAGTTTTTTTTTTACATAAACGGGGATTAAAAATGGGAGAAACGCGTGAATGAAAAGGCTCATGGGAATATCAGACTAATCTGAGGATTAAGTTTGGAGAGATTTAAAACGGTAACCAACAAAAAAGAAGGGGGGGGGGCTCGCTAAACTATTTAAAGCACAGGGTTGCGTTGGCAAAAGGTTAAATAATTAAAGGTAATGCTCAGCTTACGTAATTGCAAAGTTGTTGCGCAGAGGAAGACGATGCGAAGGAATCTTCGGTGCAACTGGCGATTTCCAACAGAAGGGTTCTTTGGGGGGTTGTCCTTAACGAGGGAGAAGGACTGTCTTCGAGGAGTGAGAGCGAAGGTGGGGCTCAGAAGTACGAGCGATCCTTGTGACAGCAAATCGGAGATGTTCTAGATGAACAATGGAGTTTATTGTTGAAACCAAGCGTTCTCTTGAAGAACGTTAAAAAGGGGGGAATTAAATTATCCAGACGTGATGTCTTGGGAACGAGAACCGTTTCTTGACGAACGGGCTTGAAGAACAATGGCTGTTCTAACGTTGTTCTCTTTCTCAACAACAGGGAGGGGGGGGGGGGTGAGAACCGTTTCTTGTCAAACGGGCTCAAGGAACAATGGCTGTTCTAACGTTGTTCTCTTTCTGAACAACAGCTGGGCCTAGTTGACTTAGCGTATCGAAGGGCATGAACCTTGGCACTCAAGGAATATTGTCCTCTTCTTATTAATAGGGGGTTTCTCGGCAGAGTTCCTAGGTGCACAAGCGAGACCGGATCGGCTTGATGCCTCGCCAAGATAATCTGGATCTGTTTCAATTGGGAAAAGCTATGGTATAAATAGCCGGAATCGTCCCAATGGCGTAGGGGACAATTGGCTGGGGGACTTCGAGGGAACGTCCCGGTGGCGCCTGGGCAAATATCTTATCTGCCCATAAGCCTAATTCAATCTGGAGAGATCGACGTATGGAGGCGAAACGGGGGAGTGAACCTCCTTGATTAGACATTAGCTATGATGGGTGATAACGCACCTTCTGCTTCCTCTCGCAGGATACACGTGGGTAAGCATGTGTTTTAACATGTGATAGTGGCTGAATCAAAGCGGCCTCAGACCGTACTATCACATATGTATATGAATTTACATTACAGATACAAGTTACTGTGAAAGATAACAAATTGGTTTTAATTATTTTTGTAGTACTACAGAAATACATAATATACATTATTTTATTTACTTTTGGAATAATGCGGATTATAAGAAATAAGGTCTACTGACCGAAAGTCGAGTGCTCTCACTTATTCTGATTTATGACCTTACGTTCTTCAAAACTTTCAATAATTACCGCACTAAACTTGGGAGGACCTTGGCAATTATATCCTTCGAAAGAGAATGTAAAACAACCTAAAGGTTCCAGATTTCGTTAGAATCGGCCGAATAGTTATTACCCCCAAAAAAAGCAAAACGGGGATCGACCAACCGACATAGTGAGTGTAGCGGTCTACACCCCTACAAATGTATTTTTTTATTCCTTGCTTTATATATATATATATATATATATATATATATATATATATATATATATATATATATATATATATATATATATATATATATATATAATTTCAAGAAGGGTTGGTAACCCTGACTTAAATCGGAAGATTGCTACACCCGCTCTCCCAAGCGTCTTAAAATAAGCCATGAGGTTTATTCGCTTTGCTGTCCCGCATCGGTGAAACAGGTCTGTAAATATTTGAATTGTAATTCTTTAGCTAAATATTTCCCAAAAGAATCCCGAATTGATGCTTGATTCTTTTATCTTATTTACAGACCCATTCACCTCCGTTATAATCTATTTAACAATTATATAATCTATTTAACAATTATCCAATCTATTTAACAATTACTATTTACAAATTACTTATAATACAATCTATTTAACAATTACCAATTATAATCTAATTATCAATCATCAATTGTTATACTCAATTATCCAATCACTAATTATAATCCAATTATCAATCATCATTTGTTATACTCTAATTACCAAACCATATTTATTAATTGTAAGTCTATTCCCGTTAACTCACTCAAATAAAAATTCATGCGTTATTCTCAATACGATCATAAACTGTTACTGTATAAATTCACACTGAAATAATCTAACTGTTTATTCAATAATATATATTTTTCTCAACTCTTTGTTTTTAATTTACGTATTTCCCAAACGTCGCACAGATTCGGCCTAAGGAATTCGTCTGCAAAATTTAGACTCGTGATCATTTAACAATTCATTTCCTTGAATAACGAAATATAGGGTTTTATGTTTATTGTGATCTGATAGCTATCTAGGATATTGCCGCAATATTCATAAAAACCTATAAATGGTTCCCAGAATAGTTTAATTATCTCCCATTCATTCGTTCGTAAAATTAAATTAATTTTCACCTTGATGTCTGTTGTATTTTTTGGACGACGCATTCCGCCTCACTCGGTTCCATTTTTTTCTCGCGTAGATTGTCGATACGTGCTCGTTTTCATTCCTTAGTTGACCATAACATCCTTAAGTGATTTCTTAGCAATTTCGTAAAATTAATTATAATATACAGTAATAAATACAAAGAGTAGCCAATTTTCAATAATTTTTTTCCAATTTTACGTGTAAGCGTCTGAATTGAATTTGTGCCTAAACACACACACACTTTTATTTTTCTATATATAGATTATAACAGAGCCCCAAGGTACGCCCAACGTCTGTCACAGTAACAACGACTCAAACATTCCCCCCCGCAACAACAACGACGTATTCATCCACCTTCGCCCCTCACGCAAGCATCCTCCCTCATTCGCCTACCACTCAACAACGCCCCTTCCCGACTCCCTCTTCGGTTCAGATTCCTCCATTCGACCCACAAAATCCATTTGGCTGGTCGGAAATGGCGAAGCTCATCCTCCTACACCAGGAAGTTTCTGAGGACCATAGAACAATCGTCGTGGCCCAGAGATTACCTCTAAGTATTTTTTCCACTTTTAAGAGTATTCTGCTTGATGGGTGTATTTCTGGTTCTTGGGGAAGGTTCAAGAGGGCGTTCATGGAGGAATTTAGGAGGTCGCAAATTGAGGACCTGCGTATCCTTCTTGATACGCAGGAGATTGTGGACAGGCACCCCACGCACTTTATGGACCATCTCAAGGCCCTGGCACATGCCAAGGGAGCACAGCTCGACCAACTCGAGTCACTCATAACTGAGATATTTATGCGTGGGATGCCGGATCAAATTAAGCCCGTTATACGAATGTCCTCCTCAGCAAACGTGGAGAAGATGGCATAGGCGGCTGATGCCGTGTATAACAATCCATTCGTCAGCTGGGGGAATGCAGGCACCAGGACTTTAACCAAAGAAAATAGGGGGCGTAGCACATCATACAACTCTAATGTTAAAAACCACTCACAAGTATCCATTTCACCGGTTAGGTCACCGGGTGAGACTCCTTACAACCAGACAGGACTCCCTCAGGATGCATCCTCCCAGGCTTCGGGTTTTTTATCCGTTCTGGAGAGGATTGAAATGGATATTCGTGCCTTAAAGGTGCGAACGGAGGAGTCAGACGTCGTTCCTCCTCCCGAAAAAGGCAACACCAACGAGAAAACAGCAGCACAAGAGGTGAGGTACAGCAGTTTCATTTCCAATCTAGGCCTAATTTCCCCAATCCTGAAAACTCTCAGGGTATCTGCTGGTACCATTCTAATTATGGGAGCAACGCTGTCCGCTGTGTTCAGCCTTGCAATTTTTACCGAGCATCATTTCATGCCAACAACTTCAACCCTCATACTGGTGGTGCTATTTTTCAACCTTCAGGCTTTTGCTGGTAGCACCTTAAATTTGGCTCCAGAGCAGAAAAATGCTTGGCCCCATGCAACTACCAGCCAAATACTCAACCTGCACCTCAATCTCAACCTACCCTTACCTAACCACCTCCGATTGTACAACACTCTACGGGTTCACTTACCCAACTTTCACCTTCAGCCCAGGGAACTTTAAACTGAATTCGCAAGTAATACGTGGGTCTGTCATCTCTACAACCTCATCTTTTCAGGCCGATCCTCCTTTTAGTGCTCATGACACACTCTCTGGTTTATCCTTCCTGGTTGACACTAGCGCTCAATGTAGTGTCATTCCAGCCTCTTCAGTCGAGAAAGCTTGCACTTCTTCTGATCTTGTCCTTAAAGCTGCCAGTTTATCGGACATAAGGACTTATGGGAGACGTATCCTCGATCTCTCTCTCGGGTTACGTCGTGTTTTCTCATAGATGTTCATCATTGCCGACGTCGACATGCCAATTTTAGGCCTAGATTTTCTTTCCGCGCGCAACATTCTCGTCGATTCTCGTCACCGCAAGGTTATCGACAGAACCACGACACTAACAGTTGCTGGTTCATTCTTTCCTTCCACCAGCTCTCTCCTCTCTGTTCGTTTCCCTGCAACTGCTCTCCACTACCAGCAACTTTTGCGGGAGTTCCCAAGCCTCTGTCTGCCTCCTTCTAAGGTTCTAAGGACATACCTATTAAGCACAATGTGGTGCACAGAATAGAGACGACAGGAGGACCAGTTTTCTCATGTACCCATCGACTGGCCCCGGATAGACTTGCCCAATTGAAGCAGGAATTTAAATACATGATGGAAGCCGGGATCGCTAGCCTATCCACCTCCCCATGGGCTTCACTGGTTCATGTAGTACCTAAGTCTACTCCGGGGGAATTCAGAGCTGTAGGTGACTACAGTTGACCCAATGGCTGTACAGTTCCGGATAGGTATACTCTGCCTTTCTTATCGGATTTTAACTCCGCTCTCTTCATTTTATCCATTTTTTCTCGGCTCTATTTGGTTCGCGCTTTCAACCTAATCCCGATTCACCCTGATGATATCCCTAAGACGGCTATCACCACTCCATTCAGTTCTTTCGTCATGAACTGAATGCCTTACGAGCTTCGCAACAGTGGCCAGACCTTCCAACGCTTTATGGATCAGGTTCTAAGAGGTCTTCCCTTCGTATTTTGTTATATAGACGACCTCCTGATAGCATCTTCGTCTTTAGAGGAGCATCTTTCTCACCTTCACCAGATTTTTGCACGTTTAAATGAGTATGGTATGGTACTCAACACTTATAAGTGTATCTTTGGTGTCACACAGCTCTCCTTTTTTGGACACCACATTACCCCTGAGAAAATTCATCCACTCGAGAACAGAGTTGAAGTTATCCTGGCTTTTCCTCGACCTTCTTCGCTAAAGCAACTTCGTAGATTTTGTGGGATGGTAAACTTTTACCACAGGTTGATTTCCAACATCTCCCACATTATGCAACCTCTCTACGAATTGCTTTCCAAGTCCAAGAAGAACCTTCCTCTTTCCTGGTCCCCCTAAGCTTGCGAGGCTTTCTCTCGCACCAAAGAGGCTATGATTTCCGCTGTCACCATGGCCCATCCTTGCCCAGGAGCTCCCATAAGCGTTGCTTCGGATGCGCCCGCTACTCATGTTGGTGCGACGCTACAGCAGAAGATTATTGACTCTTGGCAACCGCTTCCCTTCTTCTTTAAGGCGCTTCTTCCTTCCCAACAGAGGTACGGAACGTTTTCCCGCGAATTACTGAGCATATACGTCGCCTTCCGTCAGTTCCAACAATACTTGGAAGGACGTAATTTTACTGTCTTTACCGACCACAAGCCATTGGTAGGTGTGCTCGCCTCTAGTAGCACCTCCTCTGTCCACTAAGCAGTTGATACTCGTCACCTTGACTTAATCCTGCAGATGACAAACTATATTCACTACGTTTCTGGTTCTTCAAAAGTCGTAACAGATGCGCTCTCTCGCATTTCATTGATTTCCGGTACGCAACTCTCCCAAACTGCGCCCATCGATCAAGCGACAATAACGCTTGCCCAGGAACAAGATGAAGACACGCAAACACTGTGTCACTCTTATCAGCTTATCGTTCACGAAATCGACTTGCAGACACTCCCTCCAGGCGTATCATGGTTGACTATTCATTGCCTGACTGTCCTCGTCCACTCATTCCTCTCGCTTACCGTCGGCACATTTTTTACCATACTCACGGTCTCTCTCATTCTGGCATTCGAGCAACTTGCAAGTTCACCACACAACGTTATGTGTGGCCAGATATGAACGCCGACGTACCATATCGGCCCGCGCATGTCTGCCTTGTCAACGTGCAAAGGTTCAACGCCACATAAAGTTCCCTCTAGCTGCTTTTCCACTTCCATCGATACGTTCACATCGATCTGGTTGGTCCTCTGCCATTTTCGCGTGGTTGCACTTACCTTCTCACCATGATCGATGGTTTTACCTCTTGGCCAGAGGCAGTTCCTATCCTGGACATCAGAGCTTTCACTGTAACTCGAGCCTTCGTATCAGCATGGATTGCTCGTTTTGGTGTCCCATCAACGATTATGACTGATCGAGGTAGCCAATTTGAATCCCACAAATGGGATGCATTCATGTTAGTGCTTGGCTCCTTTCGTCTTCGTACCACTAGCTACCCTCCCCAGAGTAACTCTAAGGTCGAACGTTTTCACAAGACTCTCGAGGAAAGCTTACTCTCCACTGATCCCAACATCACTTTAGTGGACAAGCTACCCTTAATTCTCCTGGGAATTCATGCCTCCTTGAAAGAGGATTTGAATTGCTCTGCTGCGGAACTAACTCGTCTATGGTACGCAACTTCGTCTTCCAGGTCAATTTTTTTTCCGCTGACTGTCTTCTTGCTTCTGACATACATCCTGCTGCATACGTACACAATTTAGTACGGGCGATGTCTGAGGTAAAGCCGACCGCCACAAGAGTACCTGCTAATCAGAAACCTTTCGTGCTAAAGGAGATGGCAACTTGCTCTCATGTGTTTGTCCGTCGCCATTCCACTCGCACATCCTTGCAACCTGTCTATGACGGACCCTTTCTCGTCGTCTCCAGGAAGCCGAAATTCTTTGTACTGCAGCTTGGCACCAAGCAGGAAACGGTTTCCATCGATCGGCTTAAACCCACTTTCATAGAGGCCGTTCATCTGGAACAGCCAGTACCTTTCTCTTCCACTAATATAGGTCTAGTGGTCATCCCAGCCTACCTTCCACACTTAACGATTCCTGTAACACTTCCCAATCAACTAACCCCACTTCCGAACCCTTCTTCGGTTCTTTCAAATCAAACTGCAACTCTTCCCCCCACCTCTTTACTCGCAAACCCTCCGCCAACCATCTCTACACCCCCCAAATCTTCTTCCCAACTGCTGCCGCCTCCCTTTTTGTCGCAGGACCAGCCGACAGCAGCTGGAGAACACCAAGCGACCAGCGCGACACTCCTGACAGTCGCCTTTTTCGGGAAGTCCAGAACAATCGTCACCCGACGCTCCGGTCCTCGTTCGCGAGAATCTTCTGCCTCAATCGCCACCTGACCCGCACGCCCGGCTCTTTCTGGGATGTCTTATGCCTCATGTTAAGAAAGACACCCTCTGCTCCTGGCCCCTCCAGGGCTACAGGCATTATCGTTTAAGCGATCATTCGGAACGCTTATGCGGGTTCTACCCGCCCCGGGCGCTCCCCTAGTACAGCTGGCGGCATAAAGGGTTCAAACTCAGCCCCGGCTAAAATCAGGGTTCCCCCTCCTTCCCCTAGCCTCAGCGTTTTCCGTAAGGCGAATCGGCCGCGCGGCTCCACCGAGTTGCTATATTCACAGGAAGCAACACCCTTGAAGTTGGTCGTGAGGGCCTCTTCCGGAGTTCCTAATGATGGTCCCCTAATGGAGAAGAAAACTAGAGGTTCAGCTCCTTCGCCCACTCGCAGTGGTAGGCTGGATGGCTCGGAGACGGTGGATCCTCTAAAGGAGGGACCGCCTCCAGTCTAAGGGTCCGAGGCGGATGGAAGAAAAGACTCGCTTAGCGAGCCCAACTTCCCCCGATAAGTCCTTGAAGCAACAGCACCTTCAGCGCATTGTCCGGCCAACAGCGCCCGGAGTTCTACCTCCGGAAAGCGTACGGCCATTCCCGTGAGTGTCTTTTCTTCGAAGAGGGAATTTCCGCTTCGTCGTGGGAGGGTGGCTGAGGCCCTTTCTCTTGATCGGAGCTCTGAACGGTAGACACCCTCTTTGGGGAGACTACGAGATTAATCTTAGGGGTCAAGTCCTTGCCGACCTGATCGACGGGCTGGAGAATGGTGTCCTAAATGTGGATGAGTTTACGCATCACTGCTCCAGAAACCCTTCATTTTCTTCCCCCGATCTATCTTTGAGCTCTCTGGATGCACAGCCTGATTTTTTGGGGGGAGGGGGAGAGGTCGATGACGCCGCCCAAGAGCCCGCCTCGGTGGTGCTTGGCCCGGGCATCAGCATTTCGGGAAATGACTGATTTTTCTGTGTCAGTCGAAGAGATTATACCTGTAGAGGAGGCCGTTGAGTTCTTCTCCAGCAACCTCATCGCCGTGGGCCTAACTACTAATCCTAGAACGTTTGGCAGTTTTGCACGCCGAGCGCTCCCGTAGTGGTCAGTCGAATGTAGGACGGCCCTCAAACAGAAGCGTTATTCCTACATGCGCTATAGGCGCCACCCGAACGAATTCACTGTCGGTGGATGTCGTCGAGCTAGAGCTAGGTTCCAGTATATTTCGAAGCACGGCCGCCAGTCTTCTTGGCCGTCATACTTGTCTTCACTTAACGGGAAAGACTCCTCTAGCATAGGCGTGTGAGTCAAAAGGATTCGGTGCAGGTTGTCGCAGGACCTCCTTATGTTGTCCTGGAAAATATGACCACAATCTCAGACCCCGCGTCCGTGGCGGAATTCTTCCCCACCGCTTTCTCCGTATTCTCTACCCGTGATGCTGATCCAATAGCATTCAATGCACGTCGTGATATTGCGAAAGGCAGCCGACTCCACTTAACCCCCTAAAGCGGAGAACCCTTCAACGACAGGTTTACTATGAGTGAGTTGCGTTCCGCTCTCACTTCGTGCACTCACACCGACCCTTGTACAGACGATGTCCCGTGCGCCATGCTTCGACACCTGGGTGAGCGAGGCATGGCCTTTATGATAGATTTGTTTAACAGGATCTGGGTAGAGGGCATCCTCCCAAATTCCTCGCGAATCTTCTTGCTTCCGACATACATCCTGCTGCATACGTACACTGCATAGTGCTGAATCTCCACTATGCTTGCTTTTCGCAAAGCGGGGAGATCACTCTACCCCCACCAGGTTTTCGCCCAATATCTCTAACCTCCTGCGTGTGCAAGTTGATGCATAAATTGGTAAATATTAGATTAGCTTTTTTTCTGGACAGCGGAGGCCATTGTCTTTTGCACAGTGCGGTTTGCGCAAGTCCCACTCCACGTTGGATGCTCTGCTCTGACTGGAAACTCCGTCTGCGAGGCCTTCCTTCGTAGACAGCACTACGCTACCTGTTTTTCGATCTAAGGAGAAGGCCTATGATACCGCATGGCGATACGACCTTTCGATCTCCTTTCGCGCGGACCAGATGCCAACTCTGGAGCTCGACTCCAACAGGTATTGAGCTGCGCCTCTCGCTATGCCAAAGCACGCAGGTTTCGGTTTTCCTTGACCAAGATTAATGTTGTGCACTTCTGTCGACATCCACAGCTCCACCCTGACCCAGATTTGTTTCTAAATGGGGTGCACCTGGAAGTGGTGGACTCGCACCTTTTTCCTTGGTCTTGTATTTAACCGATGCCTCATCTGGAAGGCTCATATTCGTAGCCTTAGGATCTCTTGTACCCGTGCCATGGATACTCTTCGTTCAGTGATGTTCAGCTCTCTGGGCGCTGATAGGGATACTGACTTACTTTTTGTCGATTCTTTGTTCGTTTGAAGCTCGACTACGGATGCGAGTTCTATGCATCCTTTAGAGGCTAAGTTTCCGAAGTCTCAGATGGGATAAAAATTTGATCTCCCATAAATCATATTTCTCCTCAACACCATCTAAATACAATCTCTTCCTATTACTCTGTGCCCCATTGCCCTTGATGGCCGAGCTCATGACTGTGGGTTAATTAGACGTCGATCACAATCGAATTTTTGGAGAAGGCGGAGAAACGGAATAAACTTACATTGGTTAGACCTGACTCGCCGGTGAACGTGGAGAAGAACAGTGGAGGAGTGTATATATATATATATATATATATATATATATATATATATATATATAGAGAGAGAGAGAGAGAGAGAGAAAGAGATTGGGGGTGTATTTGATGGGAATTAGAAAAAGGTGATAGAGTGGGATAATGATAGATGGGAGAGAGAGAGAAAAAAAAACTACACTAACTATATATAACCAGTAGGTTATTTTTCGGTTGATGCCCGCCCTCGAATTTTTTAATAATAATAATAATATTATATATATATATATATATATATATATATATATATATATATATATATATATATATATATGTGTGTGTGTGTGTGTGTGTGTACATGTTTGTTTAAAAACGATTATTTTTTAATGTAGACAATGTTTTTTCTTGAGCAAATTAAAAAAAGTGCTGGGGACGGGGGGCTAGGCTATTGCAATCGCATCATATTGTGTTATATATATTTTTTAACTTAATTTAGAAATGGGGAATTTGCCGCCCATACTCCCCACTTAATTGTGGGAGTTGCACCCTCCACTCCTCCTGTAAATTAAAAAAAAAAAACAATTCACAAAAGCCTATCCTTAGTTTCCAATTCAAAGGCGTGATTGCCAAATCTCAGTAGTCCTCTATTTGTTTATAGCGTGTTACGCATAGGTGGGCGTTATCGCGATAACGATATCGGGTGATCGGTTATCCGATATTTTTCCCCCGCGTTATCGATTCAGCGGTATGGTTGATACTTTTGGTTCCAAACTAGCGATAATCGATGATTTCAGTTTTTGGTTCCAGTTTAGCACAGGGGTGAGCCGCACGTGCCTTGGAGGCAGAAATAGGTAGGTACGAGCTGGGAACCAGCTGTCGGACGAGAGTTCACGGGGTGTTGCTCCTGCCGGCTACCGGTTTTACGCGTTCTTTGATGATTTTTTCCCTATTTTCCCGTGCTTCTTCCATTCTACATATAGTCAATAATCAATATTGTATTATAATTTTGGATTTATCGATTTATTGGTTATCACCTTATCAGGCGATAAATTTATCGCCAGTTATTTATTATCGGTTATCGCCGATAAGGTTATCGTTATCGATTTATCGCTTATCGTAATACATTGGAATATTGATAGGTAATATTTTACTTTCCTTTTTAAATTCAAAGTAAAATTTAAAAAGGAAAGTATGCTAATGGAATAATGATACGTAACATTTTATAGGAATGCTAGAGGGCATTGCTATATTTGCATATTGAATGTTTTCATATTACGAGTATTTTGATGAAAGGAAAAAATGCAAAATATTTACTATTTTCTTTATTACTATTATCTCCATTTTTTCTACTAATACTACTACTTCTACTTTAATTGCTACTTTTACTACAACAATTGCTATTGATTTACTTTAATAATTATTTATTTATCGTTTCACCCTTCAGCTTCTTCAGAACAGAGCATTATCTGTTCTGAAGAAGAAGAATGTAGACATTATGATGCTTTGAAAGAGCTAAACAGCACCCGTCACACTACAAAGACTATTATTCACTCGAACTCATTCATTATCTGGCAGGAAATTAATCTTAAATGCCTCGGTTACTCTAAAGAAAACTGGTAAAGTGCATTTATTGTTTTCATTGCAAGCTTATCTCATAGGAAGAAAGCTCATTCACAATTGGCTTCAATGACTCGAAAAACGCTAGGTATGCCATGGAACCTCACGGTAGTTCAGATCAGCAGAGGAAAAGTATGGTCGAAATGATATATCGAAAGACTGTGAGTGCTCGTATTGACTCTAATCTAGTACACCAATATGAAAGTGAATGCGAGTACTGGCAAGCAGTATTGGGGAGGTGTGTAAATGTTCTAAAGCTACTTTGTGAACGCGGGTTAGTCATTCGAGATAAAGATGAGATAATTCGATCAGTATAGAATGGAAACTATCTTGGGGTTCTATAGCTGCTGAGCACATACAACAGATTTTTGCCAGCACATATCAAGAAACACCCAAACAAAGGTAATGGCCATACTTCCTACTTATCCCATAGTATTTCTGAGGAAAGCATTCGAATAATGGCAGAAAAAGTTATGTCCTTAATAACAGATGAAGTAAAAACAGCAAAGTACTTCTCAATTTCTGTTGACTCTATACCTGATATTTCACACATGGATTAAAACTTACTTTTACAATACTTTATGTACTACCTACTACAAATCCAGTTGAAAGCTTTTTGTAGTTCATTCCCATGCTAAGCCACACTGGCAGAGATATTGCTACAACTCTTCTTGATTTTCTTAGAGAGAATAATATTACAGTTGTCGGCTGCCGAGGACAGTCTTATTACAACGCCAACAACATGTCGGATAAATATCAAGGGGACCCAACAGATAATAAAAAATGAGCGTAGTGAAACTGAGTACATACCATGTATGGCTCATTCCTTAAACCTGGTAGCTAAGTGTGCTGCAGAAAGCTGTACAACTGCAGTGTCATAGTTTGCTCTGATACAAGATATGTACTCCTTTCTTGTTACATCTACTTATTGTTGGAGGAGACATCGTGAAGTACTACAGACTAATAAAGAAAATTAGTTGCAAGTTGTCAAAATACTTTTACACACCCGTTGGTCAGCACGAGCAGATGCTGTAGCTGCTCTCAATAGTTGATACAAAGACAATATCATTATATAAATGTGGGTTTGCCCTCAAGGCAGCTGTTACACTGCTAGAGTATCTTGCAATTTGCTAAAGACCTGAAATACAAGTTCGATGACTTTGAAGCAAAAGCTCTGGCTGAATGTGATCCCAGTGACATGACGTGTAATGATGCATACTACGCCGACACACAGCGTATTAGGAAGCGCAAGTGTCACCATGATGAACTAGACTCCGCGGAGGATGTTAGGCTGACAAGGAGAGAGAAGTTTAGAGTGGGGTCATTCTTGCCCATCATGGACAAGCTTTGTGCTGCCCTGAAACAACTCATTGCTACTTACAGCGTCCTTCGAGATAAATTTGGAGTTTTATCAGAAATCTCAAAAAAAAATAAACACTGACCTTAATTCATAAGCTAAAAAGCTAGTTAGTGTCTTCATATCCTAAGGACTTGGAGGCTGGGTTGGAGTCGAAGATTTTGCAATTTGCACGAGATTCACAAGAAAGGCTGCAAAAAGTCCTGAACTAGAAATGTATGAGATAATACACAAACATGACATGCTAGAAACATTTTCTAATGTAGAAATCGTATTAGGAAGCTATCTTTGTATGTTTGTCACAAAATGCACTGGTGAACACTCATTCTCCAAGATCAAGCTAATCAAGAATTATCTAAGAAACACCATGGGGCAGGACCATTTGTCTTCACTCACCCTCTTAAGCATTGAGCATGAGACATTAAGAGAGCTTAATTTTATTGATGTCATCAAAGTGTTTGCAGGTGAGAAGATATAATTAAGTGAACTGAACGAATTCCCTGCAATGGATAAAACGCACTCATTGCATCATGTTTATTTTTCATTATTATTATTTAGTATTTGTAGTATTAAGCTTACGGTCGGAATGGTCACCTCGGAAAAATATGACGCCTGGATGCCATAATGTAATTCATAAGCCAATAGTTAAGAAGGATAAAATTATTTTGCCACCACTGCATATAAAACTAGGCCTAATGAGGCAATTTACAAAGCACTGCAACATAACAAGCCATTTTTCCAGTACCTCAAAGCGATCTTCCCTAAAATAAGTGATGCCAAGATTAAAGAAGTCATATTCGTAGGTCCTCAGATTCGTCAACGTATAGCTAATGAGGGCTTCGAGGCAACAATGGGTGAAACTGAGCTAGCGGCCTGGCATGCATTCAAAGATGTGTACAAAGGACTTCTGGGAAAGCACAAAGAGGCCCAGCGAGAGCGTAGAGTGGAGAGCCTAATCAAGTGCTACCAAGATCTCGTATGCAATATTTCACTGAAGATACACTTTCTTCATTCTCATGTCCTTCTTCCCGGAGAATGCAGGAGATGTGAGTGATGAACATGGAAAGAGGTTCCATCAAAATATAGCGTCAATGGAAAAAAAGGTATAATGGAAAATGGAGCCCTGCTATGCTGGCTGACTTCTGGTGGTTCCTGAAGAGTGACACACCTGAGACGTCTTACAAACGAAGAAGTAAATACTAAAATGTAGGTTAATACATTATATAATGCTAACAAACATGTTTATTCATTATATTTTCATAAATTAATTACAATGGACACATTTAATTTTACTCTGAGAGCGAAATGCATTTATGGTATCGTGGAAAGCGGTATCAATTGCATAATTATTAAATCGGTAATCTACAAGAAAATGTTACGTGATGAGAAATTTTGGTTATGAAATTCGAATTCAGCACACTCAACTTCATAATAAAATGCACATGTGATCTATGTTTTTTTCTTGACACTGAAATTTGTTGTACAGTGTTATCAATAAATTGGATATTGTTTAATAAGTAATTTTATTTTAACGATTCGCTTCCCCAGTGATTTAAGGGCACCGCACACTAAAACCGCCCCTGCTGCCTCCCTTTAAATAAGAAAAAACTTTCTTTTGATTTAATTTTGCTCTTTCATAAATAACATTTACACGTGAAATGAAAAGGTTTGTAATCTTTTTCCTCTAAAGGCACGTATCTTTTCGCGTATTGCTCGAAAAAAAGGAGCGTTTTCATCAGTTCTTCAGCTTTTAGGCTCATAGTGGGTATCAATGCATTCTTTACATTTTTGCAGGCTGCCTGTCTAGACTAGGCACAGGAAAGAAACTGTCAAATCTCATAAACCAGCCTCCCAATCCCCAGATCGAAAAGCAAATGTCTCAGGGATGGGCATTGCCATGTGGCACAAAAATTGCACTAGTTTGGTTCATACTTGAAAAAATACCCCTTTCCCACCCTAAAAGACCCGAACTAGAAACACTAAATGGAAAAGTTTACCTAGGTATAAAATCACCAAAATTCAATTTATAACTTCCACTCACGACTCGTACCTACATAACCCTAAGTACATTAAAGTGGTTTGTGTGTGGTTTATAAAGTGGTTAATAATAAGTTGAACGTTTTTAATCGTAATTAGTCAAGGGAATCTTGGGCACCATCCAAAGTAAGAAATTACTTTGGCAATGAATTGAGATTGAAAACTGAATGTATGAAATAAAGGCAGTTCTTCAGAAGGGATATTAATTCTAAGTTTTAACAAAATATATTTATCTGAGAAATCTAATATTTTAATATCTTAATTGAGGTAATATAATATGGTGAGAGCTTAAGTTATTTAGGTCCTTTAAATTACAAAATTAAGAATCCTTGCAGTACGACAATTATGGTGTTTTGAAAACAGGCAACGTCATTAATAAATGAATAGAAAATGGACTTAATGGGGGACTTGAAAATTGTGATGATGTTTGTGAGTACAATTATTAAATAGAAGAATTGGCGATTGATAAGTGAAATTATACGATATGTAAATAAATTAGGGATGATATGCCGATTACAATATATTGAAAATAAGGCGAAATTTATAATATATATATATATATATATATATATATATATATATATATATATATATATATATATATATATATATATATATATATATATATATAGCGTGAGATAAATTAGTTCTAAGGTAAGCGAAAGTTCTATGATAACTAGTTCTGGGGTGAGCGGAATGTCTATGATAATGGTTAACGTGAATTTGGGGGTCTGTAATTGGCAAAATACACAGAATTAATTTAAGTTTGACAAAAAGGGGGAGAACCAAACTAAGAATTATATTTAAATTTTGACCAACCTTGTTAACGCGGAAGCAAAAGTCAAATGTGACGATGCCTGGATTTTCGCGCGCATGGCGAAAGGAAATGTTGCCAGTTGATACATTCCCGATATAACTATATATATATACATATTGTTTTGGGGGAAATTTATATATAAACTTGTAGGGGTGAAACCACTACAACATACTGAATTCACCAGGCAAATTTCTAACCAACCAATATAAATAGAACTTAAACTATTGCCGTAATTTAAATTCTGAAATTTCTAGGAAAATTATACCAATAGTTCGTTGCCCCCTTGAAAAAGAAAATCGCAATAAGATATGCTGAAAACTACAAGAATACGATAAATTAAAGGAGAGAAAACTACGAAGATATGAAGAAATAAAAAAAAAAATCAAACTTTAAGCACTGCGAATGGCGCCGATTTTTTTCAATTGGGCCAGAATATTAAAGAAAATAAGATAACTTGCCAAAGAATTACCGAATAAACGTCAGTGGCGTACCATAGTGTGCTGGATACACCTGGCACATTATAAAGTAATAAGTTACTGAGCCTTGTGATTGATACAGCCAAATAACGGCGGCCAGATGATTCTAAAGAGGCTCACATATAAATATCTTGAGAGAGGTTTATCCTGCATCAATTGGCATACTTGCATCTCTCACAGTGTTCCCATGTATTCTAGCTGGTTGTGACAGCTCACTATGACTCCAGAATACTATGCATATTGTGGGCCAAGATACGTCCCCACTAGTTTTCCTGCTAGGCAGACGGCCTCCAGCTAGCGTCTTCGTATTTAGGGGAACATCTTTCTCAGGTTATCCGTGTTTGTTCTCACCCTGGAAAGTATGGTATCGCACTCAACTCGTGTGGCGTATATCCGATACTTTGCATCTTACTTTGTTTCTTCTGGCAGAATTTATCATTTTGTCTTTTTGAGAATAAATTTTGAGCGATTCGTGACTTTACTCAACCCTCTTCGTCCATCATCCTGCGATTCCAAAACCGTCGTAGATTGCGAATGCTCGAATCCAAGACATTATCCGACGATATGTTTTCTCCGCGGTGACTGCCGCTAATACCTGCTAACGCTAATTCGCACTTACATTCTCCTTGTCTATTTCACTGTCATTCTATTAATTTCGCGTGAACAAATTCTTTATTTTACACGTGACTACATTTATCCAATATTCAAATTATATTCCTGCATAAATCTTTTCCGTTATATAATATATCAGGCTAAATTAATTAATATTCTCCTTTTTGAATTTCCATCACGTGCCCTGATATTTTCTCTTTCCATTCTATATTGGCGTCTCATTCTTTATACGTAATTTTGTCTGCAGGCGAGAGTTGAATTTAAATTATTTGATTTAGCCATTTATATAGTAGTTCCCAAATTGATAAGTATTTAGCAGACAACCTATATCTCATATAGTACAATAATAATTCAAAAGGTTATGATGTAGCCTAAAGGAGAAAGAAGGTTCCAAACATTGGCTTTATTTCACTGAAATAAACAATTACAGAACATAAGTATACTAAGAAAATAATACATATAATCAATACACTCTCATATAAGCATACATACAGATATCGGCATATATACGAGGGGCGGTCAATAAGTTTTGCAATTCGGATATAAGGAAACGAGATATGAGGAAAAGTGTTTTATTATTTTTCAATATAACTACCCTCGACTTCAATGCACTTGCGCCACTTGTCCCTGAGGCTTCGAATTCCCGACAACCAGAAATCTCTCGACTGCTGTTCAATCCACTCCTAGACGGTGAGCTGGATATCTTCATCGTCCCCAAACTGGCGTCCACGCAGTGCAGCCTTGAGCTGGCGGAATAAAAAGTAGTCGCTGGGGGCCAGATCTGGACTGTAGGGGAAATGGTTGAGCTCCTCGAATCCGCACTGGCGCAGGGCAGCTTGTGCAACTCTGGCCTAGTGGACTTTGACGACGTTGAAGTCGATCATGGGGCGTGAGGTTTCTAGGGACCCAACGGGTAGAGACCTTGGTCATGGCCAAATTGTCGTAGCTGATGTTGATAACACTTCCATGTGATATTCCAAGTTCTCGCTCGATTTCTTCGACCTTCACCCGTCGATTTTCGAGGATCATCCTCTCCACACGGGCCATATTGTCCTCGTTGGTCACGTCTGACGGGCGTCCTGGACGGGGATCATCTTCAAGGGACTCACGACCATGGCGGAATTCCCTATTCCAGCGAGCAATGGTTGCATAGGAAGGGGCGGTGTCGGTGTACACTGCAGCCATGCGTTCATGAATCTCTTTTGCATTCTTGCCTTCCTTGGTCAAAAATTTGATCGCTGTGCGGTGCTCAACCTTCTCCATTGTTGAAAAATAGACGAGGCAGGAGCGTGCAACTGCAGGTCGTGACTTGTCATAACTTGTCCTAACACCCCCACAAACAGCCATCCCCCTTTCTCTGTTTTGCCCTACCAATTCGCAAAACTTATTGATTGCCCCTCGTACATTTCACAAACAAAGAATTAATATTTATAAGTGACATAATGTTGGTTTCACAAACTTAGGAACCCAGTTAGCAGAGGAACTGCAATATCCTCATCTTCATACATTATTACATTTTTATACATCATCTATTTCATAATTTTGATTTAATATTCGAACTTCGTTAAAGAAAGAAACACAGGTTAGTTATGAACTTAACCCCGAATTAAATTATAAAATTCTTCTTCTCTACAAAAAGAAAATGGCTAAAATACAATGAAATACTAGATCAAGCGTCTAATGCGAGTATTTACAGAATCTAGCAGTTTTCAATGTAATGTTCAACAGGCTTTCTAGGTCGAGTAGATCGACGAAGAATAGTTGCAGGGGAGGTGTCAGGGGAAGTAGCTGGAGTAGGAACATCATGAGATGTATCGTTTTCGATAGAACAGTCAACAAGTATTTTATATTGAGTAGATCGACGAGGGATATTTTCAGGGGAGGCTTCAGGAAGAGCAACTAGAGGAGGAACATCATGGCATGATGAATTAGGATCTCGTTTAGTTTCAACATTTACTGGAGCATCAAGAAACGGAAAGGGGGAATTTTGTATCGGAATTAAGATTAGGCATATCTTCGATCTCGTTTAACTGGCTCTCTCCAGCTGGCCCTAATCGTGGATAGACACCGTATCATCTCGGCCGTCTGGAACTCTGACGTGTGCATATTTAGGATTGGCCTCGATTAGTTCCACATCGCGTACTAAGGGATCGTCTTGATTCCGTATATGTCGTTTTAACAGTACTTTACCAGGTGAAGCAAGCCACCTAGGTATACTCATTCCCGTCGTGGTCTTTCGAGAAAATGATAAAAAAAAACGTTCGCGAGGAGTTGCGTTCGTTGAAGTACATAACAATGAACGCAAGGAATGAAGAGCATCCGAGAGGACGTGTTCCCAATGGTTAATGCTTAAGTTTCTAGACTCCAACGCCAAGGTTACAGTTTTCCATAAATTCCTACATAGCGCTCGCATTGTCCATTCCCGGTGGAATAGTAAGGTGTTGAACGACTCGTTGAAACTTTTTTCTCATGCAAAAATGATTTTATTTCGGCAGACATAAAAGAAGTACCTCGATCTGAATACACGTACCCTGGTACAGCCCCACCTCCTTCGGAGTCCACGGCCCTACCTCTTTCAGCATCCAGGGCCCCACCTCCTTCAGCATTCAGGGCCCAACCTCCTTCAGCGTCCACGGCCCCACCATTTTCAGCGTCCACGGCCTCCCCTCCTTCGGTGTCCACAGCACTACCCCCCTAAGCGTCCAGGGCCCCACCTCCTTCAGCGTCCACGGCTCCACCTACCTCAGCATCCAGGGCCCCACCTCCTTCAGCGTCCACGCCCCACCTCCTTCAGCGTCCACGGTCCCACCTCCTTCAGCGTCCACGCCCCACCTCTTTCAGCGTCCACGGTCCCACCTCCTTCAGCGTCCACGGCCCCACCTCTTTCAGCGTCCACGTCCCCACCTCCTTCAGCGTTCACGGCTCCACCTCCTTCAGCGTCAACGGCCACTCCTGCTTCGCCCCCCACCCCTCAGTCCCACTGAGGTCCGGAGTCGTAAGAGGAAGAGAGGAGAGCTAAATCCCGAAGAAGGGGCACCCATCATTATTTACCTTTCCGCCACCCTAAAGGCTTAGAACAGGACGACGTGGCACTCGCAGCCTAACCAGACGATGCCTAAAATCGTCAGGAGTAATGTGGAACCGCCAGCCCCTACACAGATCACCATTGTCGCTACTACTCCTGCACAAGTCTTCTCCCTTTTCATGACGGACTAGATGGTGGCTGAGATCTGCGTGCATACATGTACAAAGATGGCGCAGCTAAGGGCGAACATCAAGGATAAGGACAAGGCGACCTTCAGGGATATAGGATTGGTCCGTAAAGACAACCATTTGACGACGGAGGAGATGTGGTCTCACATCTACGGGTGCCCTTTTTACAGGAGTAACTTCAGTGAACGTCGCTTTAACTTCATCCTCAGGGCCCTTCGCTTTGATAACCCTGACACCAGGAAGGCACGGCTCAAGAACGCAGATTTACCCACATCAGGAAGCTTTGGGGTGAAGTCTTTCGGAATTGCATTATCAACTACAGGCCAGAGCCACACCTAACTGTGGATGAACAGCTCCTTGCATTCAGGGGGCGGTGCATTTTCCGGATGTATATCCCGAATAAACTTGCAAAGTGAGTATCTTCCTATTATTTATTGTTATTGTTATGTGATATATATATATATATATATATATATATATATATATATATATATATATATATATATATATATATATATAATACTATAACTAATTATTTCTAATTTTTCTTTTCTTTTCTTTCAATATATGGAATCAAGCTGGTTATGGTGTGTGACGCCGACACCTACTATTGTCTGAATGCCATCCGTTACCTGGGTAAGGACACCACTGACCAGGACAGAAGGCTCTCGTTGGGTGAATATTTTACTCTGGAGCTCGTTGCGCCTTTCAAGCCTGCAGGAAGTATTGTGACCTCTGATAATTGGTTCACCTCCCTGCCCTTAGCAAAGCCCTCAGGAGGGATGACATGCACCTGGTTGGCATCATACATCCCTAGCCCTACCTCCCATCTGAACTCTTGAACCACAGGCTGGAAGTTGATGAGTCCGTGGCAGTGTACAATTATGCAGAAAAGACTAATATCCTTGCCCAGAAGATTAACTCCACCAAGAGGATCCAGATATTCTCAACAATGCACCACAAGCCGAGTTTTGTAGAGAAAAAAAAGACAGAGCTTCATATGTTTTACAACGCGACAAAGAGAGGTGTCGATACTTTCGACCAGCAGTGTTCTCTGATGTCGTGCAGCTGAAAGACAATAAGGTGGCCCATATATGTTTTTTTATGGAATTATTAATATTGTTGTGAATAACTCTTACATTGTGTATGCACATCGGCCTGAAAATAAAGGCAAATCTAGGAGGAAGTATGCACTGGATTTAGCAGTGGAGCTCTGTCGACCAGAAGAAGATCCTGGTGTAGTGAGCCCTCAAACAAAGAGTGATAAGCGGCAGAAGTGCCATCTGTGCCCAACTAGTGGCACTTCAAGGACAAAGGTACTTTGCCTCAAGTGCCAAATGTTTATCTATTTGTTTGCACTACACCAGGCAAGTCTGCAGCTCATGCTATGAATATGAATGGTAAGTTTATCCTTTTTCACTATCTCGTCATCATACTTTCGTAAGAAAATGTGAGTAGATAGTAATAATAATAATAGGTATTTATAATGCGCCTTTTAGGGCTGTTAGCCCTCCCAGAGCGCAGGTTGTGTAGCGAGTGGAGAGAAAGCAATTCTGAAGAGATGAGTCTTCAGGAGACGTTTAAAAGTAGCAAGGGAGGGAAATTATGGGACTTCGGCAGGAAGAGCATTCCAGAGTCTAGCAGCAGAAACTGAAAAGGAACTGATGGGACAGAACGAGGAGTGTTCAGGAGGAGAGCGAGGTTAGACCGGACGGCCCGAGGAGTTTGAAGACGGGAGAGGGCAAACGAGAGATAATGTGGAGCCTCGAGGTTTAGCGCCTTGTAGGTGATGAGAAGAATTTTATAGTGGGTACGGTACGGAAGCGAATAGGTAACCAGTGTAGCTCCTGTAACAGAGGCATCGAAGAAGAGAACCGGGGGCGGCGAAGGAGGAGCCGGTCAGCATAATTTTGAACTAGTTGTAGGGGGCGAAGTGACGAAGATGGAAGATTCACTAGAAGAGTATTGCAGTAGTCTAAGCGTGACGTGTCGAACACGTGAGAAGTTGCGGGGGGAAACCGAGGGAAGACTTACAGATACGATGGATGTGCGGTTTAAACGAGAGTTACTCGTCGAAAATAACACCGAGATTACTGACGGTATCAGAGAAGGCAACATTGGTTTCTTCAAGGTTAAGGAAGGGGAAGAGAGCTTTAGATTTCTCCACCATCGAAGCAGTACCAACAAGGAGAGCTTCACTTTTATCGTGGTTAAATTTGAGAAAGTTGGCAGACAACCATTCGTTTATGGAGGTGTAGGCTGAAAGGAGCTTGGTAATTGATTGAGAGAAGGACACAGGGGATGAGGAAAGGTATATCTGAGTGTCACCAGCATAGAGATGGAAGGACAGGCCTAAATCGCGAAGAAGGGAGCCAATAGGAAGTAAGTAGATGCGAAAGAGGAGTGGACCAAAGACTGAACCCTGAGGTACCCCAAAATGAATGGGTGCGGGCTAGGAGGAGAGGTTATCGAGCGTGACCGACTGAGAGCGGGAGGGGAGATATGAGCGGAACCAATCAAGTGCAGTGCCCGAGAGACCAAGGGAAGTGTGGAGGCGATAAAGGAGGACAGTGTGGTTGATGGTATCGAAAGCAGAGGAGATGTCTAGGAGGACTAGAATGGACGTACAACCCGTATCGGCTGCTCTACGTAAACCGTCTGAAACATTAAGAAGATCGGTTTCAGCAGAGTGCTTTGCTTTGAACCCCGACTGATACATTTCAAGTCATGAATTTGGATGTCTTTTTTTTACAGTGAAGGCACTTTTGGGTACCATCAGTAAAGTGCCATTTTATCTTTTATTTTTCTTTTCTTTTCAACAAATTTTTATTGTGTTTGGGATAAATTTCTAACCAAAATAATGATTTATTGACATTTTTTCCCAAAAGCTTCATGATGAACATTTGGCACTCTTGGGGGTCATCAGTAAAGAGCCATTTTTACCTTTATTTTTTTTCTTTTCAAATAACTTAGTTTTTATTGTGTTTAAGATAAATTTTGAATGTTTAGGATAGATTTCGAGCCAAGCTAATGATTTATTCACATTTTCTTAATAAAGTTTGAAAATAAATTGCCAATTTGGGGTGCCATTTTTTTTTTTTTTTTGCTTTTCAAATACTTATTTTGGGGTTTAGAATAAACTTTAATCCTTAAAGAAAGTTTGTGGTGAGTTTCATTAATATCTATAACATTCTAGTACTTTTAATAAATTTTTGTTTTAATTTTATATTTTGTTCACACACAAAAAAAATTAACCAATTTTTTAAGCTTTACAACTTTTTTTTATTTTCAATAGATTTTGATGCTTGAGGACTCAAATTGAAGGCCAAGGACTACCCTTCAAGACTAGTCCATCAAATTTGCTCAATTCCCTCCATGTGGACATGCCAGCGTATGATATTTGAGTATTTTTACAAATCTATACATATTTTTATATTAAATTGTAAGTAAATTTAGCATTTTTATTCTTGTTTTTTTTTAACCTTTCCAATGTAGTCTTAGATAAATGCTAAACATCTTGAAATAAAAAGATTTAGATTCTGACCAATAGGGCCCGAGTTATTCAAGGTCAAAATCAGTGTAGCATATCTGCAACCACGTTACCTAAATCTTGACGCCAATTTAACGTTACCTGTCCAAGGTTAAGCAATTATTTTCAATTAATAGATCATATAAAGTTTCTTTAATAAAAAAATAAGATATTGCACCATAGCAAGCAATGCGGCGCTATATATAAAAGGTATTGCACGCAACGCAGCGCTATAAATAAAAGGAAGTGGCGGTAGAAAGAGGCTTCACTTCACTCTGGACTGCGATGCCATTAGTGTTAATTGAAAGAAAATAAATAAATCAAGTTTCATTATTATAATATATTAAACATTTGCATATATTCATTTGATATTCTAGTATTTGCATAGCCAAATTATATTTTATATATTGTAAGATCCAGTTTGTTAATTAATAATTAGCCACATGTTAATAATATTTTCAAATATTTATATTGTTTAAGATTTTAGACTCTAGTTGATGATATAGATTAATATCCATATAAAATGCATGTTGATTAATGATTCAATAGAATAGATATTGGCTCGGGTATACCTTTAAAATTAAAATACAGTGCTTATCTATATTATTATTAATTTATTATTATTATTATTGCGTGTTGCACAACAAATATTATATTGCTACTATTGTCTGCAGGCTGGCTACAGTCCCCTGCAGTTGTTCATTTTTCTACTCCGATGTTTTGTAGGTCCAAATTAATTTAATAAACCTCTTTCCATATATAGTTAATTTAAGTTCTTATAAATAAATAACTAAAAAGGAAAACCATTACAAAACCTATCACTTAATATTTCACAGACACTTGTGTGATTTTGAATTTTCTATTATTTTTAAGTTTTCAATTCAAACACTTGTGTGATTTTGAATTTTATATTCATCATGGCAAGAAGAGGTTTTCTTCTGGATCCAACAGCGGCAGCAGCATTTCGGAATTATCGAGTCTGTTTTCACCTCCTTCTGGCAAGAAAGCACGCCAGCAAACCATTGCTGAGTCCTTTGGCATCGCTGCTACTGTCAATGGCATACCCAAGGTTGTTGTGGATCAAAGGATTGTGGACCTGTTCGTAGCCAGCATGCTGCCACTCTACATTGTAGAGTCTAACATGTTCGAGAGGCTGATCAAGACGCTGAACCCCAGCAAGAGCTCCATGTCGAGGAGGACACTGGGCAGGCCAATCGTTGATTTGCATACTGACTTGAAGCAGTACTTAATCAGGTAATTGACTAATTGACATAATTTTATCTTTTTATACTTGAGTTAATATATATTCCTAATATTTAAATTTTGGCTTAAAAACTTAAAATTAAAACTTATATTTTTTAAAATTTCAGAGTTCTTGGCGATGTTAAGTGGGTGACTACCACAACTGACTGCTGGTCTGCCCACAAGAAAGACTTCCTGGGTATGACTGTACACAGGTTAGACCTCACCACCAGGCAGAGGCAGATGCAGAAAGCAGTGCTCGCGTGCATCAGGCCAAGAGGCCATCATACCTATGATGTGCTTGTCAACGTCCACTATGAATTCCATATTGAGAAAAAAATCAACAGATTAGATAGTGCTAGATAGTTAATAGTATATTAATATTACTTATTAGACTATTAGTCTTTTAGTTCTATTAACAATTTGTATCAGATTTTTTTCACAGAAATTGTAGATTGTTATTATTTATAAACTCAATTCAATTGTAATATTTAATGACTGTAATTTGATAAAAAAAACTTAGACTGTCTTTCTATTTCAGGACTACCACAGATAATACTAGCAACTTTGTAAAGGCCTTTGCCCAGTTTGGGGCAGAGGATGATCCACTGCCAGACCTGCAAGTGGTTCAGAATGTGGACACCGACCCCCATGATGCTGCTGAGCCTACCTTGTTGGTTGGATCCGTGGACGAGCAGGAGTTGGAGTATGTCTACCTGGAAGACTCCCTGACTCTGCCTGACGATGTTGACGCTGTCGTTGTCAATCCCATAAACCTGCCAGCCCACATGAGATGTCCTGCCCACACCTTCAACCTAGTGGCCAGCAATGATGCAAATGCTGCACTGCAGAGTGCAGTTTTAAAGAGGCTCTACAGGGCTTCCATTGCCAAGGCACGTGCCCTTTGGAACTACCAGGATCGCAACACTGTGGCAACAGACAACATCTACGCTGAGATGCGTAGAAGGCTGGTTGTTCACAACACGATGAGGTGGAACTCTACCTATGACTCTGTGGTTGTCCTCAACACCATCCTGGAGACTAAGAGGCCTGTTCTCCACAGAATCATGACCCAGTTGAAAGTCAACAGCTTCAACGACAGGGATGTCAACTTAATGTTTCTCGCATCTCACTGCTAAATGATGAATCGACTCCGCATCCGGATTAAGATGTCTAGAGCTTGTGACTCCTTTCTCCAAACTTCCTCTTCCCCTCTCAGAATCGGGCATACAAATACTCGGGTTATTCTGTAGTTCAAAGAGTCCAGACCGCACCTCAAGGCCGCCCCCAACGTCTCAAGTCTTAAGTCCCGTGAGCGTTCTTCAGACAGCAAGACTTCCTCCATCGTGATTCTACCCTAGTCAATTGGCAGCTTCTCTGATCGGTAAGCCTTTGAATTTGCGCAACAGTCTCCCTTCGTTTAATCGAACCGAAGAAAATCTCCATCGGTTACCTTTGAGGAAAAGAAGTTTCCTCTTCCAGTGGAATTGCGAGTAATCCCACATTCCCCGATGAACGTCATCTTTGAAGATTAGCTATCTTCATCGCAAGGTTGGTTTAGATCGTGCCCCACCTGCCTCATTCAGACCGTGCCCCACTTTCCTCATCAGATTGAGCCCCAATCACCGCATCACAAGAAGGACCTTCCTCGAAGTCATTTACCCGTAAGACTGAATCCCCCTCTATTATTAGTATTGTCATGTTCCCCCTTTTGATCTGAGCCTAGTAACATTAATCGATTAATTCCATTGCAGAATCCCTCCTCATAATAATTATCAAGAGACTATTTTAATTTAAATAATTCCCTTTTGCCTATTATTATTATTCTTATTTTGATATTTGTAAATAAAATTATATTTTATTGTTTCATCTTTAACTGACCTTGAACGATACTCTCGGCCTATTCAAGTAACTCTCACCAACCATTTATGCACTCTGTCTAATTATTAAGGATTTAAAACACGACGCCTTAAGTGTGATCTCCTAGTCGTTCGTTAATCCCTGCGATCAGTCCTTCAACGGTTCGCGTTGCAGTGGGTGATTAAGCCCCCTTCCCCTACACAATATAGGAGTAGTGTATGGTATAGAGTGGTTGTAACACGACATATTTCTAAAATTTACTAATTCTCTATTGTTTTATTTCCAGGTCATGTCACCCGTGGCCAAAGCGCTCGACAAGATCCAGGGGAAGGAACAAGCCTACCTTGGACTCTGCTGCTAACGGTTGCTGCGACACTCTTCAGGCTCAAAGACTTGAAGTCCAACGGCCTCTTCCACTGCAGCCCCTTGGTCGATGCACTTTTGGCAGGCATCGACAAAAGGTTTAGGACCCTCCTGGAGGATGAGGAAGGCCAGCTGGCCGCTGCCTTCCACCCCAGCTTTCGCCTCATCTGGTTGAATAAGTATGACAACACCAAGGTCGCGAAGGGGAGGAACAGCATGAGGGGTAAGGTCGAGGAGGCCATGAGGCAGCAGTCTTACGAATAGAGCAGCAACATTGGAGGCAGCAACAACGAGGAGGAGGAGGATGACTTCTTCAGAGGTGTAATGCCGGCCAAACGAGAGCAGGAGGAGCCACAGATCACTTAAGAACAAGGCCCAGAACTTGGTCAATATCTGGTTGGAGATCAACTCCAAAGACTTGCTGACAGATGCTGCCTTCTTGGGTGAGCAGGTGTTGCTGGACTTGTTCATCAAGTTCAACACAACCATGCCCTCTTGTGCTGCAGGGGAGATTTGTTCTCTATAGGCAATGACATCTCGAGGGTCAAGAGATCATCCCTGTCTGATGAAACTTTGACATGCTAATTTTCATGAACGGCAACATGCATCTCATGAACAAAATGGAGAACGAGAAGAGGGAGAATAATTAAATTATGTATATATCGTGTTTTTCATTTTTTCGGCCACTTTATCAATAATACTTTTTAGTTTATTACTAATATTGTGTTTCATTTCAGTTTTTTACCCTTTTCTTGCTCTAAAAGCCTTTAAAAACTTTTTAAAAAGGTCCCAAAACTATGAAATCAGCCTTCTTTAGGTCTTTTAAAAGTTAAAATTATGAAATCAGCCTTTTTTAACTCTAAAGCAAAAAAATTATAGTTTGGGAGTTCTAAAGCCCTTAAAAAAGAGCTGATTTTATAGTTTTGGCACTTTTAAAAGGTGTTTTTAGAGCAAGAACTGATTTTTTTCCTATAATAAAAAATTAACGTTAACGATTTATCGATAACTTCCGTTACATTTTTAAGGAATTAACTGAATAACGGTTATCGAAGTTAATTTTTAAGGTTAACGGATTTACGGTTAACGAAGTTAACTTTTTGATTAACGGTGCTCACCTCTGGTAAATATAGTGTTCGGCTTCATTAAGAGGACTGTTTGTTACAGAGGTAAAGAGGTTATCCTTAAACTATATAACTTATCTGTAAGGCCACATTTAGAGTACTGTATACAAGCATGGTCCCCACACTTTAAACATAATATCACCCTGCTAGATTCAGTGCAAAGGAGGGCAACAGAGATGATATCTTCCCTGAAGCACCTTGAATGTGTAGATAGGTTGAGGGCAATAAATGTTTTCATTTGACAGAAGGTGCGTGGAGGGGATATGATTTAGCTTAATAAAATCTCCGTCCGGACTCACTCACTCTGTGAGTTATTGTGGCAATCTCTAATTTAGATATCACAATACATTCCTGTATTATTGTAAAAAATGGAGTATGGAGGACTAAGAAAGGTAAATTTCTGTCATAATCCTATGGATGCAGTTTGTGAGAGGGTTTTCACGGATGCAAATGACGTTTGATAGGCCTTTGCAGGTTTTTTCATCCGTGAAATTATGTTGTTAGAAATTTCTTTAAGCAAACAGGCACGAATCGACAATAAAAGGTCAGGAGAAATGAAGTGAGACCAGATAAAAAGAAAAAGCTCTTTATTGAAAGGAAAAGGTAAAATATAAATAACCTGTTATAATTTAGTTTGGGGTTAAGTTCATAACTAACCTGTGTTTCTTTCTTTAGCGAAGTTCACATATTAAAGAAAAAGTATGAAATAGATAATGTATGAAAATGTACGATAAACACTGGTCTGCGTCAAAAATGTACCTTAGGTTTTCTGTAGTGTTTCTTAATAAAATTGACCTCCTAAATCCGAATCGGGCATCCGTTTTGCTCTATCAGGTCCAGTTTTTGCGATACAGTGGGTGATAATAATTTTATAGTTTATACAAAATTTCAATAGTGTTTGCACTACTGTATTCGCAGTAAATTTTGTGTATGTTAATAAGTTTATATTTTTGCAGGTTATAAATTTCTTAGCATTATAATAATAATAATAGTGGTTGAGTTAAAAATGAACATAAAATGTAAGAATAGCTCTGACAGATTTTACTATGTTTGCGGCAAAGTGACTTTTTTCCGATCAGCAATGTACAATCTCTCCTGTAATTAAATCTTTGTATCATGCATATTTTGGAGTAAGGCTAGGAGATCAAGCTAAAAATTTTGCGCCACATATCTGCTGCAAGGGATGTTACATAAGTTTAAGACGCTGGAGCAGAAGTTTCTTTCTCTTTGGTGTTCCCATTGTGTGGAGAGAGCGCAAGGACCACAGTACGGACTGCTATTTTTGCATATCAAATCTTAAAGATGAGCATTGTATCAAGTATTTAAGCTTTCTGTATTATACTAGCTCTTGAAAAATTAAAAACTAACATAGGTTCACTTCAGCATGAACATATCTTTTACTAAACATTTATGTACTATCTGCAACTCCAAATCAATTCCTTTATGTAATATGCAATTATATTTTTCACAGGTATAAATAAGAAGAATAAACATAGTGTGACATATCCGGATGTTCCTTCTGCCATCAAACCCCATCCCATGGTCCAGGAATTCCTATACCTTCTGCCCCTGAACATATAGAGGTCCATGAAGAGATTAATATGCAGGTTGATCAAGATTATGACACATCGGAGTCTTATCAGGTTTCCACACATGATATGGTCGCAAGAACATTCACTCAAGTTCAGTTAAATGACCTGACCATGGATCTGGGGCTTTCAAAAAAGAATGCACAACTTCTTGGCTCTCAACTTCGTGAAAGTAATCTTCTCGCTAATGAAACAACATTTTTTTTGTACAAAAATAGAGAACAAGATTTTGGAAGCTATTTTTTACAGCATTCTTCCAGCTCTTTAGTACACTGCGCCAATATTAAAGTACTTGTTGAGGCCCTTGGAATTCTCTACAACCCAATAGAATGGAGACTTTTCATAGATTCCTTCAGTAGAAGTTTAAAAGCTGTGTTACCGAATATTGGTAACAAAATAGCTTCCGTTCCTATAGGCCATTCAATCCAACTTTCTGAAAGTTATGAAAACATAAAAAAAAATTGTTGGATATAATAAATTACTCTACCCACAATTGGAGGATATGTGGTGACTTAAAGGTAAGATCATTTTACGCTTGGCATTTCTAAGCTCTTTAATATTGACATTTTAATTGTTAATACTTGTATACATCTTTTGGTCAACTTACATTTTACAAGAATGCAAATCTGGAATTCATGAGTCATTTTTTAGTTATATTTTTTTTGTTGAAGTGTGGCCCTATAGGTTAATGCATCTTTTGGGGTTAATGGGGAACTTATCATAATTGAGAAGGTATACAACATAACTCAATAAACTCAAAATAACATGCACATATATCCAATTAGCTCCATGCATCGGCCTATAAGATTTTTCAGTACATATTCATATTCTTATTGTTTTAAGAAATATTACTTTGAATTTGTTTTGAGAAATATTACACTTTGAATTTACAAACCCTGATAAATTTCTTTTCAGGTAGTGTCTCTTATACTTGGGATGCAAACAGGCTACACGAAGCATCCCTGTTTCGTATGTTTAGGGGACAGTCGTGCCGATAGTATGAAATATGAGAAGAAGGTTTGGCCTCCACGAGAAGCATTTAGAATTGGATCAAACAATGTGATAGCTAAACCTTTAGTGCATCATCACAAAATACTGCTTCCTCCACTGCATATAAAGCTTGGCATAATGAAAAATTATGTCAAAATCTTTAATAAAGAAGGCCAAGCTTTTATATTTCTTCTTCAAAAATTTCCACAAATCAGTGACGCTAAGCTCCATGCGGCACCTTTTGATGGACCTCAGATCAGGCACTCGATGAGAGATCAGCAATTTGAGGCATCAATTACGGACATAGAAAAAGATGCCTGGAAAGCTTTCAAAGTTCTAGTTAACAATTTTCTAGGCAATAAAAGAAGCCCAGAATATGTTGCCCTGGTCAATCAGCTCCTAACAAGTCTCAAACATTTGGGAGCTCGAATGTCTATAAAGATACACTTTTTACAGAACCATCTGTATTATTTTTCCGACAACTGCGGGGATTACAGTGAAGAACAGGGAGAAAGATTCCACCGGGACATAAAAACAATGGAATCCAGGTATCAGGGTAAATGGGACATAAACATGCTTGCTGAGGTTGGTGTTTTGTAGTAACATGTAATTTCTATTACAGTTACTTTTTATTATGTATATATATATTCGTGTGTTCGTCTTGTTTTCGGTGTTCCTATTCCGAGTTTTAGTGCATAGTCGAGTTGCCTATGTTAGCAGTTCTGGCTTGACCGCCACCGGGTTTGGATCTGCAACTACTGCTCCTATGGTATTTGGTTATTAATGAGATTTATTTGGGGTTAATAAATCAGCCTAAATAGCTATTAGAAAACCATTACCATAAATTTTGAGTTTAAATGGAATCGTCGTCTGCTAATGTTTAGGCCTACGACTTATAGGTTGTTAGGTGGTTACTACGCCAATACACTAGACAGCTCTTGTCACAATAAACCCCAAAACCTATATTTTTGTTATACAAGGGGAACGAAGTTAATCGCTAATGGGAAGTCCGAATTTGCAGACGAAATTTCCTTAGGCTTAAGTCGGCAACGTCGTGGGAATACTGTATTAAAACAAAGAGATACGAAAAATATATATTATGGAATGAACAGTTATGATTAAAAAGTGAAATTATAGTTTATGATTAGATTGAATTTTATGCGGTTGAATTAACTTTGCACGAGTTAATGAGAATTAGAGTACACATATGATGATTAACAAATATTAATTAGATTATAGTGAATGTTAAATGAGTAAATATTATAAATGTATGATAAATATTTATATGGGTTGATAAATAGATTATATGAGCAAATAGATGATTTAGTTAAATGGATTGGGTAAATATTAATATAGATTGATATGTATAAATAGATTGTATGGATTAAATTGGATACATAAATAGATTATAATTTGGATACATAAATGGATTAAATAATTAGATTGAATAAATAGGTAATATAGATAATTATATAAATAAATTACAACGGAGTTGGGAGGGTCTGATTCCGATGAGCCGAACAAAGTGAATGAATGAGCATGTGATTTTATTTGGAAACGCTCGAGAGATCGGGCGTACCAAACACACAATTTAAATTATTGTTATCAACCCTTGTTAAAATAATATATATATATATATATATATATATATATATATATATATATATATATATATACCACGGAAGGAAACTGAATAAAAAGCAGATTGGAGTTAGTACTTTCGTCTATTCGACATTTTCAAACTCAATGGTAAGAAAAATAAGACACCCAGTATTTATACAAAGCACGTTTCCCTGTGATGAGGTCAACATTTTAATGCTATCAGATAAGTCAGATTTTAGAAAAAGTGATAAAATTGGATCTAGCGAAAACAGCCCTGGGCTAATGTTGAGATTACTCTCCTTTGTGTGGGAGATTAAAAATGATTCCAGGATATTTCTCTTTATAAAATCATTACTATGGATTATAGTATCAGTTTTTGACAAGTTAATTCCGTGTCTTATCTTGGAATTGTGGACAGCTTACGTCTTACGTCTTACGTCTTGAAAAAGGGAGAAAAGTAAAATGGATAGTCGGAGTGTAGTGGATAAGGTAGTTAGGATATAGTGGTGAAGAGGAATGAGTAAGAGTTAGGGTATCTTATCCGTGGACAGCTAAGGCATTATTCTGATAACCCTTAATTACTGCGTTTTTGTGTTGTTGGGTCCTTATGGAAACATTTTTGGAAGTTTGCCTACATAGAATAAATTACAATCTAAACATGGAATTCGGTAAATTACATTATTATCATTATTGGGGCTATGCTTTATTAAGAGATTTTTTAATGTATGATTGTATTTAAAGGCTACCTTAATATTAAGTTGTTTTAGAATGGGCACTACAGACATAAAATTATCATCATAGGGTAAAATTAATAGGTTTTTTACGAGGTTCTATTGTCTCTAATTTACAATTATAAAATGTTTTTTTCGCTATATTCATACATTTTTTCTAGAAAGTACTTTGGGTAGCATAAATTTGTAGCAATATCTTCAATTTTGGTGTATTCTTTATCTATATAGTCGGGACTACATACTCGAAGAGCCCTAAGATATATGGAGTAAAAAACAGCAGATTTTATATTTTGGGCATGACTTGAATAAAAATGGACATAAAATAAATTATTTGTCGGTTTCCTATAAACAGTAAATTTAAATCTATGTGGTTCTCTAATTATTAGGACATCCAAAAATGGAAGGCTCTTATTTACTTCCTTTTCTACGGTGAATTTAATTGACGGAACCAATGAGTTGATAATTAAAAGAAAACTATCGATGTCAAAACTGTTATTTAAAATTACTAGGATGTCATCAACATACCGGAACCAAACAATTTGAGTAGACCAATGAGAGGGGATCAACCTAGTTTCGAAAAATTCCATATATAAATTTTACAATAAGGGAGATAAGGGATTACCCATAGCCGTACCAAACACTTGTTCATAGAATTTGCCGTTGAAACTTAATTTACATTTTTTAATACATAAACAAATAAGCTCAATGATCGTATTGGTTGGTAAAGGGAGGTCATAAGCATTTAGAATAGAGGCTAGGAAGTATAATAAGTCATCAATGGGCATTTAGGTGAATAATGAGCTAACATCAAAACTGACTAGTCTCAGATCTGATGTTACTCTCATATTGTTTAATTTATTGTAAAGGTCAAGGGAATTTTTTATATGCGAAGGGGATATATACCTCATTATTCACCAAAGTGCCCATTGATTTGTCTGGAGTTAAATGACTAAATGTGGAAAGAATGATTACCGACCTTTATGCTGAGAATGACGAGAGACCAATGATGAATACTCGTGTTCAATTTGGTTGAGCTGAAAGCGTGTGTTTGTGTGTACGTAAAATTCTAAGAGATGCTGTTTGAACCAATAGTACGTTAAATAAAATCAGTATTTCGTCACAGGATATTTAAATTATTAAAAGTTACATAAAATAATTGAATTGCAAAAAGTTATGGAAAAATTAATTGAATGATTGTATTGACAAGGTTAATTAAAATAAATGAATGAATTATTAAGTTGCACATAAATTGCATGAATGATTTAATTGACAAAAGTTAAGTAAAAATAATTGAATGATTTGAATTTTATACATAATAAATGATGATATATTTATTTAAGTTTCTCAGGAGGATTTCATTATAGGAATGCCCAGAGGGCATTGCTATACTCCTACTACCTAGTTACTATTTCATACTTACCAACTGGACATAGGCCTACGTGACACATACTAAAGTAACCTACCTACCTGACTCTACTGACGTGAACTCTGGACTTACTGATTCAGTAAAGTGTGTTAGGTTTGAGTTCATCGTTATCTAAGGTGATTTGTACTCGTATATTGCATTGTAATTATCATATGTGTCTGTTGTTCATGTCCATTGTTATTTGTAAAGCCCAGAACGTGCTTACGAACCCAAATGGTAGGCTAGACTACTGACCTTCGAACAGGTAGCACATGTTTCGTAGAGCTCTCAGAATATTTTGATTATTTGATATACTTTGGTGTGTGACATAAACATAAATATTAAGTTATAAGATCATATATTTGGTTAATATAACAAAGTTAAATTGTGGTTATTTTGTATAAATTGTGGTTATTTTGTTTTGGTGAGAAAGTGACTTTTGTTTACTTCGGGGCCATCTTGATTAGCAGGTTTTAAACTTGCGCGCACAAATTGGGGTCAAATTCTTGTTGTTTGTAAGTTTTTGTTTCTATTATTGTTCTTGTTTAAGTATGGCTGACTGTTTGGATGTAGAGAGTATGCCTTTTGAAAGTAGTGTGTATGTAGTGTGCGATGTCTGTGGTGTAGAGAGGAGAGTGAATGTGTCTGAGTGCCGTGTATGTGCTTTGACTGAGGAGGTGAGTCGATTACGTGCGGAATGCTTGAGACTGAATGATTTAGTGTCTGAAGTGAGAAGAGATGCAAGTGTACGTTTGAAGAGTCAGATTGGGACCAGGAGGGAGGAAGTTAGGCCTAGAACAGGGACTGGAGAGAAAGCAGTAAGTGAAGTAAGTGATGATGAGTGGTGGGTGAAAGTGAACAGAATAGATAAGTTAGGACAGGTTAGGTGTGTGAATGAGAGGGACATGAAACCTGTTAGGCTAACTAACAGATTTGATGCCCTGAGAGAGGAAGAATTTGAAAGAGATTTGTCTGGTGTGGCCGTGCCTGAAAGTAGAATAGGAGGTCGAGTGAGTGAGAGCAGGAGGGAGGGTAATACTAGGCCTAGAGAGAATAGGAGAATGACTGAGGTGATTGTGATGGGTGACTCTCAGATTAGGTATTTAGATAGGAAGTTGAATGAAAGTAAATGGAAGGGAGTGAGAGTTTGTCTGCCGGGTGCTGGTGTAAATGATGTGTGTGAGAGGTATGATAGGTTGGTGTCTGGGTGTGAGAGGGATCCAGTTGTGATTACACATGTCGGAGTAAACGATGTAAAGAAGGTGGGTACTTGTGAGTTACGACAGCGGTATAAAAGGCTGATTGAAAGGATGTGTGAAAGTAGAGTAAAAGGCGTTGTTTCAGGTGTGCTTCCCAGAATGGATGTGGGGATGGAATGGTTGTCTCGTGCAATGGGGTTGAATGAATATGTGAAAGGTTTGTGCGAGGAGTCAGGATTGGTATTTGTAGATGTTTGGAGTGGGTTTTATGGGAATAAGGGTTTGTATGCGATGGATGGACTCCATCTGAGCCGAGATGGGGTTGAGGTTTTGTGGCGGGAATTAGATAGTGTTATTAGGTCTTTAGAGGCGGGAAACTAGGTTTTGATAGTGGTCAGGGAAATTTAATGGCTCAAAGTGAGGCAGGGAAAGGAAGCAAACACAGATTTGTAGAAGGTAGGCAGGCTAATGGAAGTGCTTTAGGGTTAAACTACTTGAGTAGTGATAGTGGTCAGGGAAATACAAGAGTACAGGGTCGGGGAAAGAGAGAAAGGAGATGCAGAGGAGATAGGCCCTCAGGTGCTTCAGGGATAGGTGGGCTGAGTTGTCTTTACACAAATGCTCGTAGTCTTAGAAATAAGAAGGATGAATTATTTAGTTATATCATTCATGAAGATATAGATATAATATGTATAGTTGAATCATGGGTTAATGAAAATATATTTAATGATAATGTCAGTGAATTTGAACTAGAGGGTTATACTATGTACATTAGTCAAAGGAGAGATAGGACTGGTGGTGGGTTGATTATTTATATCAGAAATAGCATTTCTTCAAATCTAAATAACTCTATAAAGCAAGGAGAAGGTGAATCATTATGGATAGATATTAAGGTTGGTAAAAATAGGAAAATACACTTGGGAGCTTTTTATAGACCACCAGGACAGACTGATTGTATCGATGAGTTAATGATTAGGGAAATAAGTAAAGGATGCAAAGAAGATACAGTTATTCTTGGTGACTTTAATTTAACTTCTGTAGACTGGGAAAATATGATAGGAAGAGATAGAGCAAGTTGTAAGTTTATGGAGTGTTTTGAGGATAACTTTTTGATCCAATTTGTTAATAAGCCAACAAGGGGTGCCAATATATTAGATCTAATTCTTTCAAATGATGATCACTTAGTTCAAGGATTGAGTGTAGGGGAATCATTGGGAAACAGTGATCATCAGATGGTTCGGTTTAATTTGCAAATAGTTAAGGGTAGAACAACGACAAACTCCACGAAAATTCCAAATTTTTATAGGGGAGATTACGATAAATTACGCAGCATGCTAAATCAGATTAGGTGGGATATAGAATTCCATGGAAAGAATACTTATGAGATGTGGGATATTTTTAAGACTATATTAAACATGGTTCAGGAACAGTGTATTCCGATGAAGTCTATTAGGAAGAAATGTAGGAAACCATTATGGTGGAACCAAGAAATAGCTAATAAAGTTTCAGAGAAAAAAAGGGCATACCAGAGATTACAAAGTGAGAGTAGTTTAGATAATTTAAACCATTATAGGTCAACCAGAAATGAACTAAATAAGATTATTAAGAAGACCAAAAGGACAGCAGAAATTAATTTAGCTAAAAATAATAATAAAGATCCTAAAAAATTCTTTAGCTATTATAGAATCAATAATCAATCTAACAGTGATAAAATAGGGCCTATTAAATATGAAGGGGTTTTGAAAGAATCTGATGAGGAAATAGTAGAGGTCCTTAATGATCATTTTGCTTCAGTATTCACAGAAGAGAAACCAGTTAGATTAATTGATGATAATTCTAGGTCAAGGGAAGTAGTGATAAATTCTATTAATATAGACAGAGAAGAAATTAAAGGGCTTATAATTCAGTTAAATACTAGTAAGGCATCTGGCCCTGACAACATTCATTCTAGGATACTCAAAGAAGGTGTAGAAAGTATTGCAGTAGCTCTCGAGAAGATATTTATTAGATCACTAGAGTCTGGAGAAATACCAAATGATTGGAAATTGGCAATTGTAGTGCCAATTTTTAAAAAGGGAAGCAAAGAGGACCCAAATAACTTTAGACCAGTAAGCTTAACTTCTATAGTCTGTAAAATTCTTGAGAAGATGGTTAAGAAGGGAATTTCTGATCATCTAGAGAGTAGCAGGTTAATTAATGATGCTCAGCATGGTTTTAGAAAAGATAGATCGTGTTTAACTAATTTACTGGATTTTATGGATTATGTAACTAAAGAATTAGATAGGGGTGAGAAAGTTGATGTGATCTACTTAGATTTCAGCAAAGCTTTTGATAAGGTTCCACATAGAAGACTAGTTCATAAATTAAAGCTGCATGGGATATGTGGGAACGTTTTAAATTGGATAACTGAATGGCTGAAAAATAGGAAACAGAGAGTTGTACTGAATGGAGTGAGGTCAGAGTGGAGGAATGTTATTAGTGGCGTACCTCAGGGATCAGTTTTAGGCCCTTTATTATTTATAATCTATGTAAATGATCTTGGGCAAGGTGTAAATAGCAAAGTGTCAATTTTTGCTGATGACACTAAATTGGCAGCTGTAGTCAAAGAGGTTGAGGGTAGCTTTAAAGTGCAGGGTGACTTAGATAAGCTGTTAGCTTGGGCTCAGAAGTGGCAGATGACTTTTAACCTTAATAAATGCAAAGTTATTAACATGGGGAGAGATAATAGGGAATTTAGCTATGAGATGGATGGATATTAGGAGTGGTAGTAGATAGGTCACTGAAATTTTCAAAGCAGTGTATTGAGGCAAAAAATAGAGCAAATAGGGTGCTAGGTTACATTAAAAGAAATGTTAGCTACAAGAGTAAGGAGGTCATCCTTAAACTATACAACTCTTATGTCAGCCCACATTTAGAGTACTGTATACAGGCATGGTCACCACATTTTAGACATGATATAAACTTATTAGAGTCAGTACAAAGGAGGGCAACAAAAATAATACCATCCCTGAAGTACCTTGAATATGAAGATAGACTGAAGGTATTAAATATGTTTTCATTTGAAAGAAGGTGTGTGAGGGGAGATATGATTGAGCTTTTTAAAATCTTTTCTGGGATGGATAAATTAGATTTCAGCAAGTTATTTGAGTTAGAAGGTAGTAATAGAACTAGAGGCCACCACTTAAAGATTAAAAAACAGAGGTGCAGACTGGATGTTAGAAAATATTTTTTCACTAACAGAGTGGTAGATTATTGGAATAGTTTGCCACCTGAGACTGTAGACAGCCCAAACTTGAATGTTTTCAAGCGCAGATTGGATGATTATATGGGGATGGAGGGTTAATTTCTTACTTTTTGGTATGTGGATATGTTTCTTGACTCATTCCTGTGGATGCAGTTTCTTTTTATTGTATATTTTGGGGGATTTTGATTTTATTTTTGACAGACTCCTATGGAGGCTTTAAATTATATATTGTAGATGCATGGTTGGACATTCCTATGGATTGTTAAATTGTATATTGTAGCTGCATGATCTGACAAAATCCTATGGATGCATTATATGGGTGGGATTTGATGGATACGGATGACCTTTGATAGGCCCTTGTGGCTTTTGTCATCCGTTAAATTATGTTATGTTATGTTATGTTATGTTATTTTACATGGGCTCTCACATGTTTGAAGCGTGATGCAGCAGATGAGAGGCACAAACGAAAATCGTCAAGGGCGTCGTTTCTTGGAAATTATAAATATTTTCTTATTATGTTGCATTCTATTATTTTTTGTTGTATTAAAAGGATTATAGTTTACATATGTTTATTCCTGTTTCTATGATATTACAATAATAATGCATTATTAGATATAGAAAGGTGCGTTTACGCACCAAGGTTACCTGTCAGGGTTTAAATATCGAATACATACAGTATCATTTTGAACTCACAATTCGAAGTTTGATTGAAAAGTTATTTATAATAATAAGTGTTGCTATATCGGGGTCGAAAGAATGACGCATACATCTGTATTTAAAGTATGAAAGTAATGGAAAATTATAAACGTTTACCGGTTTTTATGAATATTTTGTGTTAGCGGACTTGAGTTAACGGAAGTTAAATGTAACGGAAGTTAATTAGTCCGATAATGATTACATACATATCGAATACATACAATATCATTTTGAACTCACAATTCGAAGTTTGATTGAAAAGTTATTTATAATAATAAGTGTTGTTATATCGGGGTCGAAAGAATGACGCATATATCTGTATTTAATTTATGAAAATAATTGAAAATTATAAACGTTTACCGGTTTTTATGAATTTTTTGGGTTAACGGACTTGAGTTAACGGAAGTTAATTAGTCCGATAATGATTTCCAAAGTTAACTTAAAAGTTAAATCGTTAACGAAAATGTTAACTTCGTTAATTGACGATTAACGGTTTAGTGCCTACGTTTGATACTTGCTATATTTTTTTGCTTCAATGCACTGCTCAGAATACCTCTGATCTATCTCGGATGACCTTTGATAGGCCCTTGTGGCTTTCGTCATCCGTGAAATTATGTTATCTTATGTTATGTTAGTCCTACTTCTTTCTCATCCTCTACCTCATTCAGCCAATGCCCATCCATTTCATAGCTAAATTCCCCATTATCTCGTCCCATCTGCCCCTTTTGTGGCGATTCATTTCTACCCATTTTTTATTCCACTATTTCCTTCTTCTTTCTGTTACATTACAGACGTTTTTAGTTATACGAACAGCGCGGAAACCTCCTTTTTATTACCACTAATTTATTTAGTTCCACCATTAAAAATAGATCTTAAAAAATAGACTTTCTTTACTTCTTAATTTGTTTATTTCTTTTTTAGCCATTCATGGATTATATCAACTTAACATTATTAAAATATATGTAAATTCATTCGGGCTTAGTCTATATGTCACTCAAATGACGGTCAAAATACCTCAAACTATAATCTTCAGTTTTCTTATTACTTTGTGTCGTCTTACAGATCATTGCCCTCCTTAAGCACGCTTTTTCGGTGTTTTCCGCTCCGTAATAATTTCTTCTTTTAGTTCGGTGTTGACAATTGTTATATTTCTCGCATTCTAAATAATTGTTACGGTGGTTTTTTTTTGTGAGAAAATATGAAACTCGAAGAATCATTTGGTATCTCTGTCAAGCGTAAATGGGAAAATGAGCACACAGATAGGAAGGCTGTAAGTACACAACATTCTTTGCTCTTTACATTATTTAAAGAATAATTATTTTAATAAGTAATAACATTATTTCAAATGCAAATAGTTGAATAAGGCAGGATGAGTTTGTCGTGAATAGATGTTAGGGTCAATAAACATGGGTGGTACATTCAAGTCTTTTACAGGCCAGCAGTTCAGACTGGATATACTGATGAATTAATGCTGGTAACAAGATTAGTGAGGCACGATTTGGTAATTAAGTTTAATGGCGGATGATTTTGCATGCAATTTTTGTTGTGTTTAGCTACTTTTTTAATGTTTTACAGCTATCTGTATTAAGTGATGTTAGGCTTTTGAATTAGGAATATTACAAGGGGGGTATAGGGGGGGCTATGCCCCCCTATACCCCCCTTGCTTGCTACGCTCGCCCTCAGGACCAAGTAATGAAACAAGTTAATCACACGGGTGAAACATGGGTAATTGTGTAGACAATGGCCGGATGCGATTATTTTGAGCGTCGGCTCGTTGTTGGGTACGGCTCGCCGCGGGGATAACACTGCAATGACCCTGAGTTTCAATCCTTTAGGGGGGTCTGGGGGGGCATAGCCCCCCAGTATAAAAACAAAATCGCTATCAAACTCAGGTTCATCGCAGTGTTATCCCCACGGCGAGCCGTACCCAACAATGAGCCGATGCTCAAAATAATCGCATCCGACCATCGTCTATACAATTACCGAAACATGTTTGGAGGTTTGAAGAAAGCTAAACATGTAGACGAGCGGCCCGGCTGTAAAAAAATATATTGTGTAAATATTATCATTGACCTGTGTCATTTCTGACATCATACCCAACCCCCAACCCCTATTATAATTCGCAAAATAATTAAAGGCGCTGACATGATGTAGTTAAAGCATTCACCTCTGTAACATGGGGAGAGATAATAGGGTATTTAGCTATGAGATGGATGGGTATTGGCTTAATTCAGTTAAAGATGAGAAGGACTTAGGAGTAGTAGTAGATAGGGTAACACTTCAGATTCGGGGCACACGGTAGATGGCGCTGTTAGTTGGCTACAATTTTGGGCTACAGCATATCTCTTATGACGTCAGATGGTAGCGTCAGCTGTGAAAAATATCGGTGTAATATTTTTTTGTATATGAGTATATATTGGGGGGCTGTGCCCCCCCAGACCCCCCTCAATTGATTGAAACTCAGGATCATCGTAGGGTGGTCGCCCTGCAGTGATATCTCCCCCACGAGCAGTCCCCTTGAATTTCCTGGGAGTTTTTTTTCTCCCCAACAGCTTTTTACTGACAGAAAAACCTAACCTAATAACAAACAATTCTTACTTTTATAGGTTTCTTGATTAGTTTATGCGCCTCTAGATAATCTAAAAGTTTTTCGCGATCATACAAAGTAAAGCCGAATTTGAATAACAAAGAAGCACATGGAGAGCACGAAAACACTAACGAAAGAAAAACATTTGCAAAACGGGTCCTATTTATAAGATACGATGTTGCCAGTAAGAAGCTGTTATCATTCGCAGTAAACAAAAAATACGAGAACAAAACAAAAAAACAATAAAAGACATCAAGAAACCTTACCTAACTTAGAACAAAACTATAAACGAGCAGAGCGCAGATATTTAGTAAATAGACTAAAAGTTACAAATCCCCAAAACAACAAAAAAATATAACGCAGTGATTGTCACATCTGACGCTACCGTCTGACATCATAAGAGATATGCTGTAGCCCAAAATTGTAGCCGACTAACAACGCCATCTACCGTGCGCCTCGAATCTGAAGTATTACCGTAGATAGGTCACTGAAATTTTCAAAGCAGTGTATTGAGGCAAAAAAATAGAGCAAATAGGGTGCTAGGTTACATTAAAAGAAATGTTAGCTACAAGAGTAAGGAGGTCATCCTTAAACTATACAACTCTTATGTCAGCCCACATTTAGAGTACGGCATACAGGCATGGTCACCACATTTTAGACATGATATAAACTTATTAGAGTCAGTACAAAGGAGGGCAACAAAAATAATACCATCCCTGAAGCACCTTCAATATGAAGATAGGCTGAGGGTATTAAATATGTTTTCATTTGAAAGAAGGTGTGTGAGGGGAGATATGATTGAGCTTTTTAAAATCTTTTCTGGGATGGATAAATTGGATTTCAGCAAGTTATTTGAGTTAGAAGGTAGTAATAGAACTAGAGGCCACCTAAAGATTAAAAAACAGAGGTGCAGACTGGATGTTAGAAAATATTTTTATACTAACAGAGTGGTGGATTATTGGAATAGTTTGCTACCTGAGACTGTAGACAGCCCAAACTTGAATGTTTTCAAGCGCAGATTGGATGATTATATGGGGATGGAGGGTTAATTTCTTACTTTTTGGTATGTGGATATGTTTCTTGACTCATTCCTGTGGATGCAGTTTCTTTTTATTGTATATTTTGGGGGACTTTGATTTTGTTTTTGACAGACTCCTATGGAGGCTTTAAATTATATATTGTAGATGCATGGTTGGACATTCCTATGGATTGTTAAATTGTATATTGTAGATGCATGATCTGACAAAATCCTATGGATGCATTATGTGGGTGGGATTTGATGGATACGGATGACCTTTGATAGGCCCTTGTGGCTTTTGTCATCCGTGAAATTATGTTATATGTTATGTAAACGTCAGAACATTATAAAAATTAGGATTATATACTGGGGAGCTGTGCCCCCCCAGACTCCCCCGCAATTTAATGAAACTCAGGATCATCGTAGTGCGGTTCACGCATCGTGTTTAACCCCCCACCATCCGTCCCCTATAAATGTACTCCAAAAACATGAAACATTTTGGGCTCATTTCCATACAATGGGGCTTTGAAAGTTTGTGAATTTATTTCTTCACATCCGTGACAAATTCCAAATATTCTGTCATATTAATATTATAAAATTTAACCCGCTCTTTCTATTTTTCAAAATAAAATTTGTAATGACTAATTAACATTAAGCATTTTATAGTTAAATTTAATACTTTTGAAAAATATTAAAAATAAGGGCATACATTTGAATGCGTGAACAGCATGCCAAAATTAACAACTGAGTAAGGACAGTCGTGAGATTTACTGACTTCCTTCCCATTTTCTTCCTTTCTTTATTTTATCAGTTACTTATATATTTTTATTTTTAAATAGACATAATTTGTATCTTTCCCTTCACTTATTGTCGATATAAAAGGCTTTCTATAATGTGCATAAAAGATATATCAACAGGAATTTATTTTCTTTTGACCAGGGAGTATGGGTAAGATTCTGTGCCATTGACAATGAAAATTGAAATAGAAGTTTTCTTCTGTATGTTAGTTTTTGAAACTAAGATATAGTTTGTTCATTGATATTTTTTCTGTTTTTGTTGTTTTGGCACATACAAGACCAAGTTTTTTTTAAGGAAGAGACTTCATAAAATGAATACCAACATCAATAAGGCATGATAGTCGATTACCAATGTGTCTAATATTAGAAATTCAATTTTTTTTTTTAATATTTATCAACCAGTTGTGCAATCACACTGTTTAGAAACTCTAAAATAATTTTTTTCTTGTTCATTTTCTCCTTGTATATATAATTTGCATTTAGAATATATAAGTCAACAAGATGCAAGAAAAACTTCTTATATCATCTAATAGTTTATGCACACACTATACCACTTATCAGCATATCATTCTTATTAACTATTCGCATATTTTTATTATATTCAATCACATTTAGGTTTCAAAATAATGTTATCTCTATTCCTTTTCCCGCTGTCACTCATTTGATCATCATGAACACTATAAATTTCATTTATCACACCATTTTACATATAATATATTGTTGCATTGCATTGATTCAACCTCTCCCTTCTTCAAATTTTAAAATTTGAGTAGGTTCCACAAGCCCCAGTCTTATTTTCTAGTAATTTTGCAAAAAGATCAGGGCTTGTGTACCATGTCCCCTATTCAAATAGGATTCAAGCAGTGTCATCACAACTGAGCCCATCACACCTACTTCATTGTCCATGGTAATTTCTGTACCAGTTCCAGTATAAATGATCAGATCTATTACGTAACCAGTCTTACAATCACACAACACAAATGTTTTTACACTAAATTTATCTTTTATTTGGATTGTATTGCCTGTAGTGGATTTAAATTTCTGTCTAAATATCTTCTGTTCATGAATTTCATTACTTGACCAGTGATCATTTAGCCCCCTTTTTTTTGCCTTAACTCATGAGAAGCCAAATACTCAAAGCTAACCAATTTTCATTGATGTCCATTTCTTTGAAGGTGGAAAGGTGACTATTCAGTTTGTATGAATTTCTTTGCTCCAAAAATTTATAATATGCATTTGATTATGTGACATTTATATTTATCACATCATTGTCGATAAACTGTTCAAAATAATCTATTTCTTTTGAATTTTGTGTAATAAATCATGAAGAAGTCAAACCTGATTTTGAAGATTCAAACGCAGGCAGTGATGGCAGAAATCAAAAACCTGAACACCTACGAGGCCCGGTGGAAAATCCGTACCAACCAGGATAAGTTCAAAGTAGTCCCCATAGGCAGGAGACTACTTGATGACGTCAGGGTGGGGGATAGACGATATCCCTACACCAATGAATGCAACGTACTCGGCATGAAGATCACCTCAACCGGGTACGCAAAGCACGTCCAAGAACGCATCACCAAGGCCACTGCTGCAGTCAAGACTCTGTACAGGTTCAGAAATCTTCGTCAAAGCAACAAAAAGAAGATCTATACTGCACTAGTTAGATCGACGTTGCTTTACCCCGCTTCCGCCCTCTCCTGTGCCTCAAAGACACAGAAGAGGAGACTACAAGTGGTGCAGAATAAATGCTTGTACCTAATCACAGGTACACGCAGAATGGAAAGAAGATCGCAAGAGGAGCTGCACCGAGAGGCGGGGTTAACCCCCATTAACGTTGTCATCGAAGAACGGACAAGGAATATGCTGGAAAAGGTCAATCGTTTGGACGAAGATATCGTACAAATGATTGACCAAAACAGAAGAGAAGTATGTCGCGCCAGATTTCCAAGCTCCGCTAGGATTTTAGCTGGTGGAGCAGAAGTACCGTTCTACGCTAGATGAGTCAATTTACCCCAAACTAAGAAAAAAATACCAATCATGAAACCAACCGATTTTGACAAAATTCACCGATATCGACAAAACTAACCAACTAAGACAAACTACCGAAGAAGGAATCCTACACAAGAAGACGAAAATCACCAAACAAGACTACAGGAAGAAACACTGTACACTAAATACACACACTACAAAATTACGAAGAAACAAAAAGATACTAAAACAAACACAGTAAGTTAATATTAACAACTTACAAATACAACAGCTAACGCGCATAGCATAAACAAAAATATTAGCAATAAAGACAAATGGCTTGAACGCCAAACTATATGTTATATATATACCTGTATATATATATATATATATGTATAAAATAACCATAAAAACAACAACGAAACCACAAATCAAATAAATTTGAAAGCGATAGGCCTGATCACCAGGCTCTAGCATCATTTTGCACCCTACCACACTTCTTTCTCTTTTCACCACTGGTCTACTTTCCGCTATCTATTCACACACCCTTTCTATCCCCTCATCTGCATACTCTCACATACACGATTCAATTCGATGGCAGGAAATTTGAGCCAGATGCCCAAGGCCAAGGTGTGGCACGACACGTCCATTTGTGTGGCTGAAGGTCGGACTCTTCATTTTTTTCTGCAGTGTCATTATTTTCACTATTTTCTTTGTTTAAAATTTCTATATTATCAGTGTCAAAATTCAGATTATGCTTCACTGGGCCAGCCATCATCACTAGATATACTGCTCAGGTCATCCGAGTCCATATTTTCAAGCAAGTCACTCGACTCATCGACTATTTGTCCCTTTAAATTTGGTGGGCAAAATTGCTAAACTTTTCTACTAGACATTCTGAGAGGTACTGATTTGGAATGAAAATATTTCAAACATGGCAACTGATAGAAGAGTGCCAGAGGAAACTACACAAGTATAAAAAAATCTCAAACCTTAAGGCACTAGAAGAAGCAACACTCTATTAAATCCATATATAGCCAATACGCAATCAACTGTTATTTTACATTCTATCCATATATGGCCGATTAGCAGTCATTGACCACCGCTAACTCTTATTCTACGCTCTTCATTAGGTTCAAAGTAGTGATTCTCATGTGTTCCAGCAACTGCATGCTTTGGCAAATCTCTCCTGCAGAACCACAGCTGCTTCCAACTCTACTGCTCACAAAGAATGTTTTAATTCCTTTGAGCTGCTTGAAGAACTTAGAGATCTTGAGCAGTGACTATATGCCTATGTACAGGGTACTGCTGACTTTTTTCTTTGTGCCAGTCTTTCAGATCACTGCAAATGTTTGCAAAAATTTGGAAATTCTTCTACTGTGCTGCTAACTACTGAAATAGTGGATTTATCTGATTTAGGGCACTGGCTTTTGGGAAGCTAGAACAGCTATAGCATTATGAGATGCATAGTACTGAGAGTGCACATGCTCTGGCAGTGCAATTCTTCATTCTCCTTGGTGTAAGCTGCAAATGGATTAGCTGTGGCTTGGCTGGTTTACCAATGAACAAAAGACACAAGAGTGCAACTCTGCCCTTTGAAAACCCCAACTCCACATTCCTGGATATACCACAGTGCAGCTTCATTTTGTCTATACTTCTTATTGTATTTACTCTCATCTGTGTAATGTAGTGTATCTTTATATTACACTATTATTTATTGTAATAATACCCCCAAATTCAATGTTAGTGTTGCTGGTAGTGAATCTAATTTGAAGAGACTGATTTTAATGAAAAAATAAAGAACATAAATAATTTAACTTAATGCCTTTTTCAATGTTGGTATTGACTGTCTTAATCATTGCAACTTTATGGTAGGGACATGTATATACATAAAAACATTTTATTCAGGAAATAAGATCCATGCAACCATCACTATATGGATTCATTCATCTGCTTGAGGGCTGAGAATATACCTCCTGTGGATACAGAGGCCCTACTTATTACTGAGACAGATTTTTCTGGCTTATATGTAATATAGCCAAGTTATTAGTACTTGCTTGGAGATGGGTAAGGACTTTCATCTGTCTCAACCAGGATGGAACCGCCCTCCCTCCCAAACAGATTATAAAAGCAACACAAAAGATCAGCTTGATAATCACTAGTTATTCTGAGGGTATGCCTCTTTTGGGGAGAGGGTGTTGGGAAGCATTTTGTACACTAATGAGCAATCACTTGTGGTGAAGGGGGATCCATTTTGCTTCATGGTATAACTACCCATCATCAAGATTGTTTGTGCTGTGAAGATGGAGGGAAAAGATAGTGATGATCTGTGTGAGATCTACCTAGCAATGCAGCATTAAGCACAGCACCTACACCAATTATGTTTGGTCTCCATTCTCACTTGTGATGATTGCAATATCAGCCATAATTAACCCAGTTGGCTCATTGTATTGAGATTTTAATCTAACTCCAGGTCTTGGTGTCTTTACGATGAACCCCCAATGGATTTATGGCTGATAATCACATCTTATGGAGGGCTGGGATGGGGGAATTGTTTTGGTTTTTTATCATTAGTGTGTTCCTTTAATCATTCTTCCTCCCCCTTGAAGCCCCCATCTCTGTGCAGGTTTACCACAAGCTGGGGGCTGTTGTTAAACCTCTCATTGACTAAAATAAATGATTCAAATTGCTAACCCAAACCAACTAGCACTAATGTTCTTTAATAATATTATTTCAAGTTTTAAATGTTAATCATCCTTTGGTAAACCCCAAATCAAATTATAATTTTATTCCTTTTCAGAAAAGGGCAGTTTGGAACTCCAAAGTAGATTGTGATATTGATGTACTTCAGGCTCGTATCAGATCGTCAATAACAAATCAGGTGTGTGTGATATACTAAGATTTAAAACAATTAGAATGGTCTTTTATATATATATATATATACACACAAATACACCTATACACATACATACACACATATATACATACATACACCCACTATATATATATATATATATATATATATATATATATATATATATATATATATATATATGCACACACATATACATATATACACATACACACACACACACACACACTCACACACTGGGGTTTGGGGCCGAAGTTGGTTGAAGACTGTTAGTGAAAGGGGAAATTGCGGGGTCCTTTTAAATAAAGATTAACAGGTATCTGGTATGCACTGGGGTAGCAAAAGAAAGACAATGATGAAAATATATCTTTACTAACAACAAAATGATATTTATATTTACACAAAAATTGGGTTTAAAGGAAATGGTCGTGTAGACGGGGTTAAAGGTCCACAAGAGATGCAGGTAGGTTAATTTAGGGATTAAAGAGGTCAGATTCAGTTTGGTGATTTAAAGGGGGATTTTAAACCGGGGTGTTCACACAAATAATGGAGCAATGGAGTAAGCTAGATTCGGGATCAATCTGCAGGCGGCAACGGTTACGATTACCTTACATTCTCGTCAAAAAGGGGCCAGTTGGGGTATGATGAATGCGATGGAAGAAGTCAGTTTACCTCTTCCTTCAGACGAGGGAGCACTTGTCGGGCCTTCAGAGTTGGGAATTCTCGTCAGGTACTTTCCGATTGACTCTGGCAGAGTTCAGTGATGTAGATACTTGCCGATTGACTATGGTATAATTCACAGATCGATTTAGCCTTCAACCCCAATTGAAATTGCCACTGGGGGGTGTCCTTCAGCTCATTCGCCGAGTAGGTGGAAGTCTAACAGTGCTGCTCTCTAAACTAAGTCAACCGGTTTTATAGGCGCACCTGGTGAGGTGGCTCCAGATGCGCACGCGAATTTTGGGAAAAGTCGGAGACTCCTTCGAGGAAAGGGGGAATCGTGATAACATTGGTTGGAATATCCAACAGATTTTAATCTTTGAGCTCCATGCGGTGATCTCAGAATCCACGTGGGTACAGAAAGGCACGTGGTCGCCACTTGACCTCATTCTGCTACAATATATTAGGGTGATGCAAAACAGGGGGTAAATTTTTTTTTTATTGAAATTCTAGTGAAATACCATCTTAATTGATTCCTTTTGGTGTAAAAACTATTTTGCTAATTTTTCAGGAAGAAAAAAAATAATATTTAGAGGTGGCGCCCAGTAATTGAATATTGCTAATTTCCATGGCACCTGGGAAGTATAGCAAGCACCACATTATTTTGTTTATAGTGGAAGTTCCCCAATAGGCCAACCATACCACTTCCTTTTTTTCTTTTATTGAAAAAAAAAGGGATTCTCTATTCATTTGATGCAGCTTCGACTGGTCTTCTTTGATTTGTCAGTGACCTTTTTTCTGTAGTGTGACACAACCTGCAACAAATATTATTTTTGCTCCTTGTCATTTGTTAGCAATTTGTTATTGTCCTCCATGAGCTTGACTCCTCTTTCAGCAATGTCATTAACAACTTTAAGATCATTAACAACACTTTTAGCAATGCAAAAGCTTTCTGCTTGTGGCCAGACATCAACAGATGTCTAAAAAAGTGGAAGATAGCCCAAGCATATTAAAAAAGGAGACTGGACTTGCTGGCACAAAGTCCCAAAGCTGCTTCTTGCTGTAATTTTCTTGGGTGGATCTGCATCTGCTGGATTAGAACATAAGAAAAGAAGGAGACTGCAAAAGACCATTCATGGCCTACACTTGGCAGCTCCTGCGACTGGATTCTTCAAAACATCTTTCATTTTGTCCTTTGTTTCTAATGAGACAGAGGAATCATTAAAGAAAGCCGATGCAGTTAATTCTTCTGAGGGATACCAGAGATGGTTTTGAAATTTATTCAAGGCGGTGTTGGCAATCTTTTCATTTGTTCCTTTGTAGGAATGAAGTTTCTCAAGAAGGAATAAATCATTTCGCGGACCACATTCTGCCTTTGGTGCAGAAACCCAGTGCTTTACATAGATTGAAGTGGCAAATCTGCATATATCTTCAAAACATTTTGCTTCCTTTGATGAAATTTTGAATTAGCTTTTAAACATGAAAATTTTCATGAATATATAAGTTTTGCAATCCATCTAGCTCTGTGGTATGCTCCAGGTTTCTTGAATTTCACACCACTAGATGGAGTTTCTCCCAGTATTATTATTGTCAACTCCAAGAGTTCCTTGTATTCATCTCGCATCTGCTTTTCTTCAATCAGTTTTGTACAAAATTGCACCATCTCATCTTTCTGATCTTGATAATTTTCTAAGGTGTCAAATTTCTCTTGGTTTATGGCTGTCCATGATTTTTTAAATCTTTTGAATAAGGGGATATCAGGAACAGAAGAATCTGAATCTAAAACAATTTTAAGTATGTGATGTTGACAGGAAAGCCACAATAAGTCTCTCTCTAATCTTTGTTCAATCTTTATGCAAGCTCCTTCTCTGACCTGTATTTGAAGCAGTTGTGTCAAAACACATACCTTTCACTTTGTGTGATTTCCCAGTCAAGCATCATTTGATGAACTGCTTCTGCCATACATTTGCCAGTGCCCTTAGGAATTTTGGCACTCAAAGTAGCTGTTCTGTACTGCTGCCGGATATTAAAATCAGCAGGCGATCCACAACTTCTGATATATCTTCAAGAAGTTTTCCATCCCAGTGAATTATTAAAGCCTTCTCTGTTTCAGTGTTTTTTAAGTTCTCACTGAATGTCTTTCTTGATTTCTGTTGAGCTCGATGTATGGTAGAGTAGCTGACATTATAGTCTTCAGGGTTCTTCCCTACACTCTTAATTGTAGGAATAATAACGAGAGAGGCTGAGCGGTCACTTATCTTTGTAACATCCAAGGAGGAAAGAAGGATTTTCATTCAATATTTTAGCCTTTTTCTTTGGACCTTTTGATGTTGAGGGTTCCAAATTATGGAATATTTCTACTTCTTTTTACCTTGAAGCATTGCTGGAACAAGAGCTTGCAAGGACAACTGTTTCATCAAATGAAGTTGTCTGCCGTTTCTTTTTCAACTATTTTCTCTTGTTGCAGTTGCTTTTTCAAGTTCCTGCTGTTCCTTTTTATCCCTGCCAACCATTATTCCTTTCCTTCCTTCTCTCTGTAGATGAAGAAACTCTTCTCTTCTTCATTGGTCATTATTTCATTTGCATCAACATGTGCAATATCAAATTGTTCATGTAGACTTTCCTTCCATTTCTTTTGCTTTTCTCTTGCATACAAGGATTTTTCTGAGTTGTTTCCATTCTTCATATAATCTAAGTTTCTTTACTGCATTACATATTTGAGTGGTTGGTATCCCAGCTTTTTGCCACAAATCTAACACATCACTGATAGTTACATTAAAAGCTTCTTTCTCTTGTTTATTACTCATATGATTCATCAGTAAACATAGAACTTCTTTCTTTGAAGGTAACTTGCTATGGCTCAGGTGTGTTATTGGTTGATCAATCAATTGAACTTCTAAGTGTCATAATGAATCAAATTAATTTTTTTTGTATTTGGGTAGATCAGGATTAGCATTACATCATCACACAACTTCCTCTGACTGCAAGCAGCACTAGTATTTTTCCATTGTTTGTTTTTAGATTACTTTTCCACTTGTAAATGGCAGAGGGCAAGTGTAAATATTTGAACCACTTTGACATGGAATGTTTTATGAGTTTGAAAATATATATTTCCAAATCTGGGGTTTGTTCATTCAGAAAAGTTGTATAATTTTCTTCTTTGCAGAAATCAACAACAGACAGAATACGGAAATTACATGCTGTAACCTACCCAGTGAATTGTGATCCAATTGATGGCCTGTCTCCGAATCATTATGTAATGCAAGTACGCCATACATCGTGTTCGAGATGCCTTCAAGGTGAACCTGTGAGTATTTTTCATTATACTTACGAGGGGCGGTCAATAAGTTTTGCAATATAAGGAAACGAAATATGAGGAAAAGTGTTTTATTATTTTTCAATATAACTACCCTCGACTTCAATGCACTTGTGCCACTTGTCCCTGCGGCTTCAAATTCCCGACTGCTGTTCAATCCACTCCTGGACGGTGAGCTGGACATCTTCATCGTCCCCAAACTGGCGTCCACGCAGTGCAGCCTTGAGCTGGTGGAATAAAAAGTAGTCGCTAGGGGCCAGATCTGGACTGTAGGGGGGATGGTTGAGCTCCTCGAATCCGCACTCGCGCAGGGCAGCTTGTGCAACTCTGGCCTAGTGGACTTTGACGACGTTGAAGTCGTTCATGGGGCGTGAGGTTTCTAGGGACCCAACGGGCAGAGACCTTGGTCATGGCCAAATTGTCGTGGATGATGTTGATAACACTTCCATGTGATATTCCAAGTTCTCGCTTGATTTCTTCGACCTTCACCCGTGATTTTCGAGGATTATCCTCTCCACACGGGCCACATTGTCCTCGTTGGTCACGTCTGACGAGTGTCATCTTCAAGGGACTCACGACCATGGCGGAACTCCCTATTCCAGCGAGCAATGGTTGCATAGGAAGGGGCGGTGTCGGTGTACATTGCAACCGTGTGTTCATGGATCTCTTTTGCATTCTTGCCTTCCTTGGTCAAAAATTTGATCACTGCGCGGTGCTCAACCTTCTCCATTGTTGAAAAATTTGTGACTGACGATCAGCGATCAGCTACTGCTTCTTAAATAGAGGAGGCAGGAGCGTGCGGCTGCAAGTCCTGACTTTGCATAACTTGTCCTAACACCCCCACAAACAGCATCCCCATCCCCCTTCCTCTGTTTTGCCCTACTGATTCGCAAAACTTATTGACTGCCCTTCGTAGTTACTCTTTTTTTGTATGATTTGGTATAATTTTTTTTATGCTCCTGCAAGCTAGGTTACTGAATCATTTTGATATAGTCCCGTTCTTTCTTTTTTCAGGGACACTTTGGTCATATTGGAAATTAGCTGGCAAATAAGTCTCCTTCCAGTTTGTCACATAGTACCTGCATTATTGATTTTAGCAATGTTTGAGCAGTTTTTAAAGTACAAAAATGATATTTGAGCAATTGCGAGTGCTGAAAGAAAAGTGAATAAAGTTATATTTTTCCTTATCCCATTTAAATAAGTAGTTTGAGGCATTTACTTGCTATCAAGGTTTTAGATGCAATCACTTGCCTCGATACCCTTTGTGATGTTATTTGTGGAAAGCGCGAGTACTGGTAAGACAGACAACCCTGCATGCTGAGGAGGGTCGAACACTAACTAGCACATGGAAGAGGAAGATGGAAATTGATATAAAGTGTCTCTTTTTCCACCCTGATTATGAGGTGCAAACTCCGTTACCCGCTGTCAACCCCCTTATCGGGTAAGGGCAGCTGTAAGCATGTCAGCTCTGCTCTAAAAATGCTAAATGGCTTTGCATAAATATGGATTGTTCAACTAACCCCTCCCTTATGTCCTCTTTCCATCATTATCACAATCAATCATGCCTCCTCCCTAGCTCCCCCTCCCCCCTCCCCCCACACTCCCAACCTCACCCAATCATCACTGCCTTCACCTACCAGCTGGTCGCATGGACACACTTCTTGAGCAGTTAATGTGGGCGTGCCATCACCGTTAAGAAGCACCCACGCCACAGCTTCACCTAACCTTGGCATCCCCCTAAGACATAATTCAGGTGTCACTTCTCACTCATTTCCTGACCTGGTTAACCTCGAACCCCTTTCCTCTCTTTACTTCAGATGGATACATTCTAACCCTTTCATTGAAACATGATAAATTGTAAGTTTATTCACAACTGTTGTGATAAAAATCATTGTGGATAATTCCACTTGTGGACTACTCCCTTAGACGCTATCATGGATTTGGTTAAACTCGGCCTCAGGGTGAACTCTTTCTCGGCAACCAGACATCCTCGGTGGCAATCGCCTGTGGAGGGAGACCTTGAAAGGAAAAAGTTGTTGGCAAATGGACAATTCTTTCCCCGAGAATATGGTTTGTCAATGAGCAAATCCCTATTCTGTGAATTATGCAGCTATGTGAAAAAGATCTTGCCACCATTTCTCAAACCCTGGGTTAATGTGGTTCGCCAACCTGCCTTTATCCAGGTGGATTCCGACTGGAGAATGAAAGGCATAATGTCAGTATTACAATTGCTGGTGAGCCTGAGGGCACCAGGGCTCAGTCCTCTTTTGGGGAGAGTTACAAGGAGTTACAAGGAAAGAAGGTACCCTAGGAGACCTTACGGTCCATTCAAAGAGGGTACCTTTGGACTAGCAATCGAGCGGGCACATGGCTGCTCAATTGTTTTGCCTTCCTAAACGGCCACTTTTCAAGACTTTGTCTAGTCTTGACTTGAACTGGTCAACAGATTCACTGTTGACAACTTCCACTGGAAGTGCGTTCCACATACCGCAGATACTGTAAGTGAAAAAATTTCCACACAGATTGCGGTTGTAACGCTTCAGTTCAAGTTTGAAGCCTTGATTGCGCGTTCTGTTCTCACTCAGTGTGAAAATATCCCGGTAGTCAACATTGTCGAACCCTCGAAGTATTTTGAAAACTTCGATGAGCTGACCACGCAGTCTACGGGTTTCCAACGAGAACAGATCTAATTCCCTTAGTCTATCCTCATAACTTTTATGTCGGATAGAGGGAATCAGTTTGGTTGCCCTAGCTTGTATGCGTTCCAACCTTGCGATGTCCTTTCGAAACGAAGGACTCCAAAATTGTACGGCATACTCCAGGTGCGGCCGAACCAGGGAGTTGTACAGACAAAGTACTATCTCCCTGTTACGGTATCCAAACTGGCGCTTTATGTAGCCTAACATCCTTTGGGCTTTCTTCTCTGCCTCGATGCACTGTTTCGAGGACTTGAGGTCGCTAGTGATAGCAACACCCAAGTCCTTCTCAGTGTCACTCGATTCAAGAGCAGTGCCCTTAAGGATATAATGAGATTTGGGATTTCTGTGGCCGATATGCATTACTTTGCATTTGTTCACGTTGAAAGGCATTTGCCACGTGTCCGACCACTCCCCAATCTTCCAAAGATCTTCCTGCAGGCGGGCAGTATTTCCATCCTTTGCAACGTTCATACCAAGCTTGGTATCGTCGGCAAATTTGGAAATCTTGGCAACCATGTCACCGTCCATGTCGTTGACGTAGATGATGAATAGTCGTGGTCCCAGGACAGAACCTTGAGGCACTCCGCTAGTAACGGGCACCCACTCAGAAGCCTGTCCATTCACCACCACCCGTTGCCGTCTGCCACTTAGCCAGTTCTCGATCCAGCCGGCTACTTTTCCGTCTATGCCCAGCGCTCGCACTTTCCGGAGAAGGCGGCGGTGTGGTACCTTATCAAAGGCTTTCTGAAAGTCTAAGTAAACCACATCCACCGCCTTGTCCCGATCGTGCTCACTGAACACAAAGTGGAAGAATTCCACAAGGTTCGTCAGGCATGACCGTTGCCTTCGGAAGCCGTGCTGGGAACTCCTCAGTAGCAGGTTTGACTCTAAATACGACGTTATTTTCTCCACCATCATGCTTTCCATGAGTTTACCGACTATCGAAGTCAGACTGATAGGTCGGTAGTTTGACGGATGGCTGGGGGCTCCTTTCTTGAAGATCGGAGTCACCTCCGCCTCACGCCAGTCTCTAGGAACGCATGCGGTCCGGATTGACATGTTAAAGATAGCGCACAGATGTCGTGATACTTCATCGCACACTTCCTTCAACACCTTGGGTGCAACCTTCGTCGCCCCGGGGCAGAGGGATCTGTTCCGCGTCAGAGGTATGTGGATATAGATACCCATCGGCATGATTCCTTGGAACAGTGTGCGTTTGTTGTGCTACGAAGATGGTAAAGGAAAGAAAGCAATGTGTGTGATAAGTGTAAGATCTACCCAACCAAGTACAGTGCGTCTATCAATTGGTAGACATCTTCGTGCGCTGACTTTTGTGTCCGCTCTTGCCGGGATCGAACCCAGTGCTGCGATGTTAGCCGGCCAACACCGTATCCACTCGCCTAGCAAGTGCTCTTGATTGCCATGTAGAAGGGTCCAGTTAAGCGAAACTGCCTTCCTTATCCCCTCATTCTATATCAAATCCAAAGTGGGGTTTGCCACACTGAGGGTCACTTTGGCCACCAAGCTAAGGTGTGACTGTCCCGCCGTCACCCAATGCATCCTCACAGGACCACCCACAGGAGGGCTATCCTATGTAGTCGTGTTATACTTGGTACCTGGAGTTGTTGCACGTTCTCCCGACTAGAGTGCCAAGTAGGGAAAAGCCCTGTCATTTGGTTTCATGAACTCTCTCTCTCTCTCACTTTCTCTTCCTTTTTTCTCTCTATCTCTTCTATTTTTTTGTACCCAAGAGGCTCAAGAATGGGAAAGGCCTCCAAAATCGACCTCGTTAAGGCAAAACGCAAGTCTTCAATCGTTTGGCTGTGAGAAAGGACTTCCAAAGTACTCTGAAGCTCTAAATGACGGCACTCGTCAAGAACATCTCAGTTGCCATGGTGTCCAGAGCTGTATAAGAAGAGGGCAGCAAGACCTTGAGGTGTGTGGCAAGGCCGATGCTCACCTATCATATGAGGAAAACGTCGGGAGCGCTGTCGTGACCTCAATGAGTTGGAAAATTGTAAGGGCTTCATTTTCCTGCCTAGATCTATCTTTGTGCTCTCCCGATGCACAGCCTGATGGGGGGGGGGGTCTACTCCACGTCTGATGCTCTGCTCCGATTGGAAAATGCCGTCTGCGAGACCTTCCTTCGTAGAAAGCACTACGCCACGGTGTTTTTCGATCTGGAGAAGCCCTATGATACCGCACGTCGTTACGGTATCATGGAGACTCCACACGATGGGCGCGAGGGAACGCCTCAAATGGCGGAATGCAGCGCTCGCCTGTTGCTTATTGCCATGACTGCGTTGTATCCAGACTGTTCGGCACATTGTTGAATGTCCCACTTTGGGTGATCTTCGCGCACGTTACCTGGGGTCGCTACCGTTTGTCCCTTGTACTCGGGACTGGTTCGTTCACACTGACATTTTGGAGGAGGCTGGCCTACTTACTTTATTTGACTTGTAGGTGGCGAGCCTACCCCCGACGCCGGAGCTCTTCCTTTGCTTTTTTCTTTTTTGTTGTTTTTATCTTTATTTGGTATGTATATATATATTTGTTTTTATGTTCCAACTTGGCGGTCGCCAGATATTGATCCGGTTATACATTAATTTGCCTGTTTAGAGGTTCGGAGTACTTTGGAAGTCCTTTCTCACAGCCAAACGGTTGAAGACTTGCGTTTTGTAAGTTGTTGGAGAAAATGGCGAATGCTCGCTTGCAGTGGTTCCTGGAACATCATGGCCACTTTAACTCCATCCCAGCGTTGCTTCCGTAAGAAGCAGAGCACGCCAGATCTTGTCCGTTTGGAGGGTACTCTCCGTGAGGCTTTTGCTCGTAGCTGCCATGCGATGGGTGTCTTCCTCGATATCGAGAAGGCCTGTTACACCACTTGGCGCCATTGAGTCCTCCACTAGTTGTATGAGTGGGGATTGAGGGGACCTTCACCAGTTTTTATCCAGTGTGTTCCCCAGGGCAATGTATTAAGTGTTACTTTATTCGCTATTGCAATAAATAGCCTGGTATACTCCCCCCGAAGGGGTGTCTGCAACCTTATTTGTAGACGACCTCGCTATTTATTGTTCCCCCTCACCCCCGCCATCCGCTCCCAGTTAGCAGTTGATACGCTCCAGCGCCGGGCCCTTCATAAAGGGTTTCGCTTCTGCGCCTCAGAGAAAAAGGCGATGTACTTTCACTGGAAGCGGCGCAAGCAAGTTAACCCCTTTTTTTCCACAGGTTAACTAACCCCTTAGAATTTATGTCAGAGATACTGTTCCTGAGGATAACCCTAGATCTCAAACTTACTTGGTGCCCTCATCTTCGTGATCTGCGACGGAGATGTCTCCGGAAGATGGACCTACTTACGGTGCTCTCCCATACATGACAAGTTTTCCGTTTAGATCCACGCAAGGGAATTAGATCTGTTCTCGCTGGAAACCCGTAGACAGCGTGGTCAGCTCATCGAAGTTTTCAAAATACTTCGAGGGTTCGACAATGTTGACTACCAGGATATTTTCACACTGAGTGAGAACAGAACGCGCAATCACGGCTTCAAACTTGAACTGAAGCGTTACAACCGCAATCTGTGTGGAAATTTTTTCACTTACAGTATCTGCGGCATGTGGAACGCACTTCCAGTGAATCTGTTGACCAGTTCAAGTCAAGACTAGACAAGGTCTTGAAAAGTGGCCGTTTGGGGACGCATAACAATTGAGCAGCCATGTGCCCGCTCGATTGCTAGTCCAAAGGTACCCTCTTTGTTTTGTTTTTTTGTTTTTTTATGGAGCCCATCTGGCAACTACCCACTTGGGCATAAGTCGCCGAAAAACACGACAGCCTAGAACTAGGCTACTTTAAAGTAAAAATATGAAAACTTAACAATGATATAAATTGGAAAAACTTAACAATCGAAGCAATCTCCGGCAGCGGGGGGAGGTCCCCCTCAACCCGGTGCAGGAGAGTGCAACCTACAAACAAAACAATAACAAAAAAAAGGAACCTTAAATAAAGGGGAGAAGGCCGGCCTCCCCCCAAAAGTCAATAAGTCCACCAGTCATGGTGCACGCACTCGTCCCGAGTACAAGGGACAGGGGGTAGCGACCCCGCCCATCCCGGTACCGAGACAGGTATCGTGCGCGAAGATCACCCAGACTGGGACATTTGACAAGAATATGCCGAACAGTCTGGGGGACGACGCAGTCGTTGCAATAGGGCGCATGCAAGCGCTCCATCAAGTAGCGATGCGTCACACGAGTGTGTCCGATTCGAAGACGACAGAAAGCAACCTGAAGCCGCCGCGGCATTGGGGGATAGGTCCATGGGAACAGTCGCGGCGCAATGGCACGCAACTTTAAGTTCCCTTCGACCGTCTCCCATCTTCTTTGCCAAGCAGTCCGAAGAGCTGCCCGTATTCCTGCCATGTAGTCGGTGTGAGGAAGAGCGAAACGCTGGCCCGGTCGCAGAGTCATCGCGGACTCTTTGGCGAGCTCATTCCCCGCAATTCCTACATGTCCAGGAACCCAGCAGAAGATAATCTCGACATCTGCCCGGCTCACCAAAAACCGTGGCGTCACGGATATCGCGAACCAGGGGGTGCGGAGATTCCAATGCCCCGAGAGCACTCAGGGCGCTTTGTGAGTCGCTATAGATCACAATCCGGTCTCCGAACCGGGAACGTCGCGTAATCTCCCGTACCGAGTGGTGTATTGCCACCAGCTCGGCCGTGAAGACAGACGCAGCGCCTGGTAGAGCCCCGCTGACTTCAAACAGAGGGGATACGGCGTGGAAGCCGACCCCCTCTTGGGACTTGGAGCCATCCGTATACACTGGCACGGTTCCAGCGTGACACGATGTGTGCTCCAAAAAGGTCGAACGCAATACTCCCGGCGCAGTACAAGCTTTGGGAGCAGAGGCGTGGCGACAAATAGCCAAATGTGGTACCCTCCAGGGTGGCGTCCTGGGCGAAACCAGGGGCGCCACCGGCCCGAGAGCGGTATCTACCTCTCGAAGGAGTTTCCTGGCCCTAAACCCAAAAGGCTTAGGGTATGACTGGCGTCTCTCGACGGCATAGGCACCATCGAGATCAGCTGCGGATGCAGTGAGAGCTGTTGGCGACTGAGGGAGGCGCCAGGCTCGCGCGTACAGTCGAGTGATACACTGCATGCGGCGCAGAGCGAGTGGCATCTCTCCAGCAGGCTCTCAATGGGGGAAGTGCGGAAGGCACCGGTCGCAAGGCGAAGGCCGGTGTGGTGGATCGAATCCACCTTCCGCAATAAACGCTCGGCTGCGGATGCATAAAACTCGCATCCGTAGTCGAGCTTCGAACGAACAAAGGATCGATAAAAAAGTAAGGCAGTAGCCCTATCAGCGCCCCAAGCGCTGAACGTCACGGAACGGAGAATGTCCATGGCGCGGGTACAAGAGACCCTGAGGCAGCGAATATGAGCCTCCCAGGTGAGGCGTCGGTCGAATACAAGACCAAGGAAACGGTGCGATTCAACCACATCCAGGCGCACCCCTTTAAGAAACAAATCTGGGTCGGGGTGAAGCCGTGGATGGCGGCAGAAGTGCACCACCTTAGTCTTGGCCAAAGAAAACCGAAACCTGTGCGCTTCGGCATAGCGAGAGACGCGGTTCAATGCCTGTTGGAGTCGACATCTGGGCCGCGCCAAAAGAGATCGAAAGGTCGTCCACGTAGAGCGTAGCGAGAACATCTTCCGGCAGCACCAAGGTGATGCCGTTGATGCTCAGGGCAAAGAGAGTGACACTGAGGACACTTCCCTGCGGGACACCCTCTTCCTGCTCCTTTGGGCCGGAGAGGGCTCCCCCCACCCGTACGCGGAATCGACGATCTCGCAAAAATTCAGATATAAAAATTGGGAGGCGTCCCCTCGCCCCCATCGTGTGGAGAGTCTCCATGATACCAAGACAGACGCAGCGATTGGTAGAGCCACGCTGACTGACTTCAAATCATTTTCGAGGATGGGTCTGATTTGCTTCTTCTGTTTTAGTCTCTGGTCAACGGTAGGGTCACTTTTCAGCCTTATCACTCCATATCGGACCTTTTCAATGCTCGGGACTTTAAACAAATGGCCATTTTTTACGTGCATCAAGGTTGCCCAGATTCTTTTGAGTAATATGAAAAAAGATATGATAAAATAACTTTATTTATATATTGGGACATCAAATACATTTACTGTGGATATTCAACCTCAGTGCATCCTCTCACGGAGTTTCAGGGATTTGATCAAACTGTAAAAATAAGCATGAAATTATATTAAATAAAACATTGCATATTAAAAAATCAGAATGAGACGTTATAGAAATTCTGGGCAACCGTTCTTGTTTGCATAAAGGTCTGAACACCACCATCTTTGCTATCGGGATGAGACAAGGAAAAACAACGCATGGAAATCCCACTATGAAGAATGAAAATTTTTCTTATCTTTATTGTAACGTAGATTACAAGTACAAATGAGCCATTTTTCCTGTTTTCCAAATATACGAGATAAATAAATCCCTTTACAGAAAATTAAGGTGAGATGTTTGTAATAACTCTGAAAATCGAATTTCTATATATACATATACACCGATGTATATATAGTAATATAAGCTTATTTTATACATCACAGTGTTAGTTTAACATAAGGGTAGGAGTTGAATTTATTTGCCGGAGCGTGCAGTAACCGAATAAAAAAAAATCACTAGAATATAATACCATATAATTGGGACTCGAGTCATTCAGCAAATTCTTTAAAAAAATCAAGCACAATATTACACAAATAAATATCAATGTATTTATATATATGTCTTCTGACAAAATGAAAGTTTGACTTATTTAGGATCTATAACAGGGAGTTAAAAAAAAGTCCTTCACACCCTACCATGTCGTTATGTAGGATGACAAACATACTAAAAAATTGGGTTTACAAACTTATTTTTTTCAGGTTTGGTTCGGGTTGTCATTATTTGGGAATAGAGAAAATTCGTCTTTGACGTCATAAGATGGGTGGTGTGGAGCCCCGATATGAAAACTGCTGGCCATCGGTGGCTCAGCCGTCTCTTCCTGTACACTACTCACGCAATTCACACTTTTAGCGACGGGGTGAACTAAACTAACTTTCGAATGTTGGCTCGACGCCGCGCTGTCGACGGGGTTAGAGTCACCGCCACTCGAGGCTTGAGATGAGGGGCCAAGGTTGGTGGCGGCCGCGTCCATTAGCGTGGTGGAACCACCGTCAGACGGAAAAGAGGTACTTTTATCGACGTAAAAATAAGAAGAATTTGAGGGAACCGACATTGAGCACGAGACCTCTGGTGCAGACACAGGGGGCACCTTTGCTTTTGATGGTTTTCGTATTCTGCGAGACACGGGTGTCCCCTCTTCGGCGGCCTCTTCGTCGTCGGAGCTGAGGCGGGCAGCTTGTGCAGTCACGGGCGGGGCCGGTCTGTGCGCGACTGTCACGTATTCCAGGCCTTTGGGGGCGACCATCTTGGAGAAATCCTCTGACAACCATTGGTATAGTTTCTGTAAGATAAATTACAATCAGAATGACACCAAAAAGGTAAGAGGGTTTTACTACGAATCTGCCTTCATTAGGAGCTACAGTTTAACGTGGGATCCGACGAACCAAGGTTATCCTAGAGCGTATGGCAGCCGCCGGAGTGAAGTCAACCCGTATCGAGACTCCATCTGGCGACCTACCACCCCCAATGTGGCTCAACTTCGCTGTAAACGAAATCGGTGTTTCCACTAGCCTCAGAGTATACAAATGAACCGATATTTTGTTGTTTTTTTACATCACCCATCTGGCGACCGCCTTCAACGGCATAAGTAGCCGCAATTAAATGAACAGAGTACACATTGTCTTGAAATAGTAGAGACCAGGGTTAATTTATATATAAAAAAAAACCCACGAGAATTGTTTTTTTTTTCCAGCTCATAGATCAAGTGGAGCGGTCATTGGGAGGGTGGCTAGTTTTTGAGTGGCATTGATGAGGGCAAACCAAAAATGGGTGGAAAAAAAGAGTTGGAAGATTTTCCTAAATTACGAGCACTCAAGGGTACCAAGTTGTGGAATCAAAGCAACACATCGTCAGCACTAACGCAAGTCCAGCCACATCTACGTCCCTCCGTCCTGGGCCTCCCCACACTAGAGAACACACAACACAAAGTGCCACTCCGACCCCTCAAGCGGTGTATCCACAAGAAATCACTTACACCCTGGAAAAGGTGCGCGGGGAACCAATCTTTTTCGGCGCGCCCCCCAAAATGGGCAACCATTTTAAAACAAAAAATACCCCCCTCGACGTCCCAAATTTGGAAGAAGAGGATTTATTTATTTTGTTTCTTTTAAGTATTGGAGAGCGAATTCTGGAATTTGGGGAAGCAATGGACATTGTCGTTTGTAACACCCTGTTCAGAAAAGAAGCAAACTGGTCACATATACATCTGGAGACAGCAGTAGTCAGATAGGCTATTTTATGGTTAGAAAATTAGTGAAAGATGTTAAAGTGATACCCAGTGAAGTGTGTGTACCGCAACATAAGTTACTGGTGTGTGACCTTTGGTTAGGGAAATAGCAGGCCAGGAAGCTGGTGTTTATGCCTGGGAGGAAGGTGCGGAAGCTTAAAAATCAGGAAGTGAGGGAGGCTTTTTACGAGGAATTCGGTACACTAGCGGCGGAGAATAGAGCGACTGACGGAAGTGTGAGTGAGCAATATGGGAGATAACCTTCTAGAAGCCACTGAACAGGTTTGTAGATGGTCAAGAGGTGCACCTAGACACAAGGCGTCTTGGTGATGGAATGAGGAAGTTGAGGCTGCAGTGAAGGAGAAAAGAAAATCGTTTATGGTATGGAAGCAAGGTGGGAGTAAGGAAGTATACTTAGCAGCGAAAAGAAGGGCAAGTCGGGAAGTGTATAGGGCTAAGTCAGAGGACCAAAAACCTCTTCCTGAGCTTCAATGGTGCTGAGGGCAGGAAAAGGGTGTTTAAATTGGCTAGTCAGATAAAAATGAAAATAGTGATATAGCGGGTGAACAGTGCATTGAAAATGATGGTAGAGTTGTGGTTGGGCAGGATGATATAAAAAAGGTTTGGAGGGAGCACTATAATGGTTTATTAAACATATAATTTGACTGTCACAGGAGACTTGTGGATTCCACAGAACCAGTGGCTGGACTCTGTCCATCAATTGAGGACAAAATAGTGAGCAGAGCCATCAATCATACCAGAAGGTAAGGCAGCAGGTGTTTCTGAGATAAATGTTGAGATGTTGAAATCGGTGTGCGGTTGGTCACGGACCTTATAAATGCTGTCATATATGAATGTGTTGTACCAGAAGACTGGCTGAAGAGTGTGAATGTGTATAAGGGTAAAGGTAATGCGCTAGAAAGGGGTATCTACAGAGGCATAAAGCAACTCGATCATGTTATGAAAGTTATGGCGTGTGTTCTAGAAGAAATGATTAGGGACAGGATAAACTTTGACGAAATGCAGTTTGGGTTCATGCCTGGAAAAGGAACCACGGATGCTATGTTTCTATTTAGCTTCAGGAGAATTACATCGCTAGGAAAAGAGCGTTGTATATTTTTGTTGACCTGGAAAAGGCTTGTGAGATGTAGTGAGGTGGGCAATGAGAAAATTAGGGTGGTCATGGCTATGTACAAAGGTTCGACAACCCAGGTGAGGGTAAATGGAGAATGGAGTGGACTTCCCTGTGAAGGTTGGTGTGCATCAGGGATCCGTTTTGAGTCCCTTGCTCTTTGTTATGGTCCTGGAAGTGCTGTCACAGAATTTTAGAACATGATTCCCATTCAAGTTGTTGTACCCTGACGAACTAGTAATGATTGCTGAGGATGAGAGGACGGCACTTTAGAAGTTTACGTTGCGGGGGGAAGGGATGAATTCCTTGAGGCTGAGTGAATTTGGATAAAACAAAGATGATGATTTCAAGAGTGAGCGGTGGTAATGACATCATGTGCAGTCTCTTGTGGAGGGGTATAGAATAACTATCCTGTGTAATGGATGTGTTTTGTGGGTGCATAAAAGATGTAGTGGTATCAGGGGTAGGCTGCAGAATGATGGAGAGTTTCAGTGCACTGTGTGTAGAGGAGAGGATTGTATTTGGTGGTGTCGCTTGAATGAGTAGAGGAGTTCTGCTATCAAGGAAATGCAGCGCTCCATAAAATGTCAGTGCGTCGGGCGAGTGTGCCCAATTCGAAGAAGATAGAAAGCGATCTGAAGCCGTGTGGCATTGATGGGTAGGTAATTTTCCAGGCAGCCCGGAGGGCTCGCCAGATTCCTGCCATGTAGTCAGCGTAAGGAAGAGTGAAACACATGTTCTAGTGGTCCAGAACTCGAGGACTCTTTGGCGTGCTCATTCCCCACAATCCCCACTTGTCCAGGACCATATAAAACAAAGCCCTAAAACAATCACAGAGAGGGCAGCTACTATACCTACAGAGCATCTACCCTGAAACCAAAAGTGGTCAAGGATCACCTTGACATGAAGCACACAATTACTAGCCACAGCCTCCACAAACCGAGAACACCCACTTTCACATAGAAAACTAACCACCCCATTTATACTATCAGGTCCAGAAAGTTGTGAGCGATTTCGACAGTTCTCTTTAAATTCTCCATATTACAGCTGCAATGTTGGTACGACTGCTATGCTGGCATCACTTGGGGCGAGGTAACTTACTGGAACGTCTCACATAAAAAAAAATCAGTTTCTAATTTTGGTCAACCAAAAGTTGCATTTTTGGCTCGTAATGATTTTCTTGTTTAAAAAAAAGTAAAAACGCTGCAGGAACGTGTAAAACCATTTGTAATGTTTATGGTAAAAGTGAATCAACGGTTTCGAGATGGTTTTTAAAATTCAAACGCGAGATTTCTGCTTAGAAGATGCTAGTCGCTCTGCAAGACCTGAGTTGGACGACCTTCTTTTGGAGGTAAACATTTAAGTCAATCCAATTATCACAAATAGGCGGCTTACAATGATATTCGAAGTTCCAAAGAGTACTTTCATGAACACACTGAAACTTGGGTACATTTTCTGCTATGCTGTATGGTTCCCTTACAACCTTTCGGAGAAAAACTACATAGACCGATATTCCATCATCGACATGTATAACTTCTGTTACCCCAAGATAGCTCAGTTCTACCCCCATTGAAATTAGGAAGCTGCCGAATAGATGGACTGGTCATTAACAAAAATGGAGTACTTTGATAAAAAAAATTTAATACAAATAAATTTCTTCTATTTCAATCCTTCAGAAATGCTCAGAACTCTCCGGACGAGCTGATACATTATAAACTGTCGAGTCTCTCACCTCACTCACCCCAACTAGCATCCAGAAATATATCGTTATCCACACAGACCTCACTCAGCGCACAATCCAGTCACTCTCACACAGCACCCTGGTGCATGCATCGCCGCACCCAGACATCCACCCGTTTTCCTAAGGACAGAGTCCACTTGGCCAGGCTGCGATGTGGACATCATCACCCAGCTCTCCCGAGCTACCAGGAAGAGGCTGGATGTGGCCATCGCGGACGCCTGTTCAGGATGTAACACTGTAGCACTACACAATCAAACATACAAGACTGCACTGTGCATGGTCATTTAAAGAAGATGGGTAAGATTTCCCAATTAATGCATTTCTCACGACTCGTCAGAGGTACACTTGCAACAAGGAACCAACAATTGTTCATCTCTTCCTTTGCAACTAAAAAAAAACCCATTTTGAGTAGCATTATTACAAGAGACGAAAATTCAATGATTCTGGAGTGCGTTTGGTATGATATGAATGGCATAATCCATTTTGATCTACTTGACCAAAATCAGACTATCGCTAAAGAGATTTACTGTGCTCAGCTGGACTATTTACATGCAACAGAGGGTGAACAAAAGGCCAGCACTACTCAATAGAAGAGGGCTCCTTCAGGAAGACAAAGCGCGATTCACATCCCAAGATTTACCATACAAAAGCTTAACAATTTGGATTGAGCACTAATTAAGTTATCTTCCAATCTCAGACTCGACTTAGCCCTATCAGATTACTATCTTTTAGGAGTTTAGTAATCAGCTGATGAGAATTAAGCTTCCAATAACAGAATAGGTCGAAACAACCTTATAAAATCCTAGTCAAACTATTTTTACAAACTAGTGGTATAAACTGGTGTAAATTATATAATTGTAAAGTGTTTAATTTATGCTCATAATAAACAAAAAGAACATGCGGCATTAATACTTTTAAAGAAATTAGCGAAGTGATGAGAAATGAAAGAGTGTAGAAGATACATTCCATAGTATCTTAAGAGGCTTTATCTTTGATATGAGTGAGCCATCATATTAGTTAAGGAATTGAAGAGCACCTACCATAGGTTTTCATTAGGTACTATCTTATTTTAGCTGCTTAGCGATAAAATTTTTTTTCTTTAGACTCTTCATTTACATAGGTCAGTGAAAAAGGAGGGAAGCTACTAATTACCTTCATCTTAACAGCATGATGAGGAATCATTCTTCCTACACGCTTATTCTCGCTCAAGGACTCCAATTCGGTTATCCAACTCTCCACTTGTGTTAATATATCTTTGCGTTTCAGCCAGAAGTGTCTATCGATCACCTGAGGTAAAAAGCACAATGAGATCATCGAATGGGAGCTTTGTAGAGGAACAATCAAAACCTCCCATCGTTACATAAGAAAAGAAGGAGACTGCAAAAGACCATTCATGGCCTACACTTGGCAGCTCCTAAAATCTATGGGGCCGGTACGGGACCTTTATCATAGGAAAGCTTTATCACTTACTATTTCTAGCAATTGAAGAGAAATATAGTAAATAGCTTGCTTAAGGCAAATCATGACTGGCGAGGTCAAAGATTGATGGGCTTCCTGGCAAGAGACGGTTCTCTGACCAATTCATCAGAGGCGAGGGCACATTTAGACTTCGACAAAGGGCAAATAACACCCTAGTGAGGCTTTTCCTATTCCAATATTTAAATCCCCCCCCCCCTCCCCACGTCGTAAGAGCACATCACGAGAAAGGTCGATCGGCCGGAAGTAAACTCCAACCTGACCCATCAGGAGCGTCACAGAAGGCACAGCCCTACTAAATTGCGGTCACGTTGGCGGGGGTCTACAGCACACGCTGTAGTATCAAAGCTAAGATGCACAGAGCGAGCATAAATGCCCCTATGAATTAGAGAAAGTGGAGGCGGTACCTCCTTGAAGCAGGGAGACGGGTTGCGCAGCTGGTTCAAAATTGCCCACCGAATCGTCGCCACTCGAATGTTGGCGTCGTATTCCTGCGAGTTATGAAGAGCCGCCTGGGAGCCCCTCGACCGCTCGTACCCAGGCTCGTTGAAGTAAGGGTCGGACACTAAAATCAGGGATTGTATAGACACCAAGACCTGGAAGAGAGAGAACGAGAAAGTGACAAAAATAATGCTTTTTCACAGGAGTGTACGCTTGCCTTCACCATAATCGGGTCAAGGGCTGACAGAGGCAAAAGATAAACAAACAAACCTGAATGAACAGAAAACCAAGAAAAGATCCGGGCTAGTACAACAAACGCCTCGAATTCTAAACGCTGGACAGTTCTAATGAAAGCCCAATAAACGGTTCATAGCACGACAAACTGCCAGTCGATGTACGAACTTGAAGTCCCTTGTGGGAAAAGCTTCATTCTCTATCCAAAGGCTTCGGGGGGCGAGGGAAAAGTTGCAAAGCTTCCTATAACGAGTAATCAAGGGATTTTTAATGGCGCCCAAACTGGGGACTACCACTAAGAGCATAAGCTGCCGTAATTAATTTTTAGCCTACTTTAAAAACTAAAACAAAACAATTTTTGTTCTTTATAGATCACATCTGGTGACTACCATTAATTAAGGGCAAGATTTGCCGCTATTAAAATTTAAGCCTAATGCTAGCTAATTTACCCCCCCCCCCCCCCAAAAAAAGTAGGAAATAGAGCAAAGGCAAGAACAAGGAAGCACGCCAGACAGACATTCTACAAGAATGTACCGAACCATGTGGGTGACAACGCAGTGGTTACAATAAAATGCAGGCGAGCGTTCCATCAAATGGCGGTGCGTCTCGCGAGTGTGCTCAATTCGAGGAATTTGGGGTAGATCCATGGAAACATGCCGGTGCAATGGGTGGGGTGGTGTCCTGATTCCTGCCATGTAGTGAGTGTGAAGAATAGCGAAGCGCTGGTCTGGGTGTACAGTCCTCGCAGACACTTTGGAGGTGCCCAAATTTCCCGCAATTCACACATGTCCAGAACCTAGCACAAGATAATCTCTACATCCACCCGGCTCGCGGTAACCGTAGCGTCACGGCTATCACGAACCCGAGGCGTGGAGATTCCAATGCCCTGAGACCACTTAGGGCGCTAGGCAAGTCGCTAAAGATCACTATCTGGTCTCCTAACAGGTATGATGCGTTGTGTCTCGTACGGAGCAGTGTATTGCAACCAGCTCGACCGTGAAGACAGACGCAGCGCGTGGTAGAGCCCAGCGTGGAAGCCGACCGCAACCTGGACTTGGAGCTATCCGTGTACAATGGCACGGATCCATCGTGACACGAAGTGTGCTCCAATATTCCCAGCGCTGTGGAAGCTAGGGAGCAGAGGCGTGACGACAAATAGTCAAAGGTGGTACTTTCCAGGGTGGGGTACTGGGCAGAGCACGAGGCACCCCCTATTATCCCTTCATTCTTTCCCACACTTGTATTGTTCGAATAAGCGTAAAAAGCGGCGTTAAACCTCTTAATAAAACTCACTGGGGGCGTGTGTATCAATGATATATGTAAACATGAAGCCTAGGTGTGGAGATAGTACCTTCTTCTGATTTTGACCTTTTCAAAACCTACTTGCAAAAGGGACGAAGTTTGTGGGTTCCATTTTTCCTCGGGTCGTCCGTGCCACGTATTCAAAATGCTCAGACACACTTTCCCGTCCTGGTAAAGATTAGGATTAAACCGCACCTGAAGAGACAAAAAGAAACGCCTGTTACAAACACTTCTGATCACTCACGGCCCCGTTAATACCACGCAATAAACTACTGTTGAGGGTAGTAGGGAACCCCAAATTTGGTCATCATCCGTAACAAGCATTCTGACTTTCATTGTAGAGGGGAGATTATTATTATATTTTTTTAAGGGGCTATCTGACGACTGCCCACTTGGGCATAAGTCGCCGCAATCAAACAGCCTAGATCTAGGCTACTTTAAAATAAAAATTTGAAAACAAAACAACGACAAAAAGGGAAGATGACAACGATTAGAAAGCAAGCTCCAGAAGATAATCTCGACATCTGGGTCGGGGTGGAAACGTGGATAGGGGCAGAAGTGCACCACCTTAGTCTTGGCCAAGGAAAACCGAAACCTGTGCGCTTCGGCATAGCGAGAGACGCGGTTCAATGCCGGTTGGAGTCGACGCTCGGGAGTTGGCATCTGGGCCGCGCCAAAAGAGATAGAAAGGTCGTCCACGTACAACGAAGCGAGAACATCTTCCGGCAGCACCGAGGTGATACCGTTGATGCTCAGGGCAAAGAATGTGACACTAAGGACACTTCCCTGCGGGACACCTTCTTCCTGCTCCATTGGGCAGGAGAGGGCTCCCACCCACCCGTACGCAGAATCGACGATCTCGCAAAAATTCAGATATAAACATTGGGAGGCGTCGCCTCGCCCCTATCGTATGGAGAGTCTCCATGATACCGTATCGCTATGCGGTATCATAGGCCTTCTCCAGATCGAAAAACACAGTGGCGTAGTGCTATCTACGAAGGAAGGAAGGCCTTGCGGACGGCATTTTCCAGTCGGAGCAGAGCATCCGACGTGGGGTGGAACTTGCGGAAGCCGCACTGTGCAGAAGACAGATGGCCTCCGCTGTCCAGGTAAAAGGCTAATCTAACATTAACCAATTTCTCCATCAACTTGCACACGCAAGAGGTTAGAGAGATTGGGCGGAAAATGGCCGGAGTAGAGGATACGTCAGGAATCTGGGAGGAGACCCTCCACCCAGATCCTGTTGAACAAATCTAACAGAAAGGCCATGCCTCGCTCACCCAGGTGTCGAAGCATGGCGTAAGGGACATCGTCTGGATCATGGGCGGTGTCCGCGCACGAAGCGAGAGGGGAGCGCAACTCAATCACAGTAAACTTGTTGAAGGATTCTCCGCCTCTGGAGGTAAAGTCCAGCCGGTGGCCTTCTCCGACATGACGACGTGATTGAATGCTGGCGGAGCAGGATCTAGGCTAGCGAATGCGGAAAAAGCGGTCGCGAAGGATTCCGTCACGGACGCGGGGTCCGAGATTGTGGTCCCATTCTTCTGGAGAACGGGAGGGGAGTCCTGCTAGAACTTGCCCCGAATCCTTTTGACTCGCTTCCACACCTCTGCTAAAGGAGTCTTCCCGTTAAGTGAAGACACGTATGCCCGCCAAGAAGAGCAGCGGGCGTGATTCGAAATATACCGGAACCTAGCCCTAGCATGACGAAATTCAGCGACAGTGAAATCGTTCGGGCGGCGCTTATGGCGCATGTAGGCATAACGCTTCTGTTTGAGGGCCGACCACCACGGGAGTGGTCGGCGTGAAAAACGGCCAGACGTTCTGGGAATAGTAGTTAGGCCGCGGCGATAAAGTTACAGGAGAAAAACTCAAAGGCCTCATCTACCGACCTAAACACCTCGACTGAGATAGAGAATTCAGTCATTTCATGAAATGCAAGCCACCAGGCCCACGCCAAGCATCACCGAGGTAGGCTCTCAGGCGGCAGTTGCCCTGAAAATGATATTTGAATGGGAAAGTGATGACTACCATGGAGGTCATCGACCCCCCCCCCCCTCCAAATCAAAATCAGGCTGTGCATCCGAAGAGCACAAGGCAAGAAAATGAAGCGGTTCTCGGACAGTAATGCGTAAACTAAACCACATTTAGGACACCCACCTCAAGCTCTTCGATCAGATCGGCAAGGACTTGTCCCCTGGGATTTATTGAGTAATCCCCCCCAGAGAGGATGTCTGCCGTTCAGAGCTCCAAGCAAGAGAAAGGACCTCGGCTACCGTGCCAAGACGCGGCGAAAGTACCCCGACTCGAACGGCCAGGATTTTTTTCTCAAGGAGATACGCACCACATTGCTTCGAAGAAGCGGGGTGCGGCTCTCCGCAATTGACACACTTGGCCACACACGATTTGGACTTATCGTGTGCGGCCTTGGAGCAATTTACACAGACTTCGGCTGACCCCGAAAGTGCACGTCTACATGAGCGATTCGTATGACCGAAGCGGTGACAGTAATAGCACCTCCGCGGCAGTGGCACGAATGCCTTCACACGGTAGCGGTACCAACAGGCACACACCGACTCAGTGAGCTTGTCACTGTCGAATGTGACGAAGAGTGTAGGGGTGGGTCTCGAGGCCCCTCTCTTTTCTCATCACACGTTCGACCAGCTCTAAGGTGATGTCCTCTATGGAGTAGTCAACGAGTTCCCTCGCATAAACTACTCCTTTCACAAAGTTCATGGTAGAGTGTGGCGTCACACTCACCGGGGTGCCATGAAGTGCCCGAAGAGCACTTATCTTGGCTGCCTCGGGGGTATTCGCCAGAAGGCTCCCGCCCGAGAAACGGGTCACCTTCGGCTCTCTACCAATTACACTAGCTAATGCTTTCCTCTGATGGATCATGTTGCCCTTGGACAACATGGTGCCATCAGTGGAGCGAATAACGAGGGAGCGTTTGAAGCCAGAAGGCTCGAAAACGCCGGCTAACCTCTGAATGAGGGGCCCCGATGTTATCGAGGCTCCGCCCTGTGCACTTTTGGTCTCGTCATAGTCAGGGGCTCCGCACCAGGGGGGGGGGGGCAGAGGGGCCGAATTTGCGGATCTTGGCTTGGTCGCTTACCAAAGTGGCAGCTGATCCATCCGTCCCCGCAGTCCCCGCGGAGGGAGAGGAGCCCCGAGTCTTCTTAGTCTTTTTCTCATTTTTTTTCTTTTTAGGAGAAGAGGGCGGGGAATGAACCCGCTTCTCCCCTGCGCCGGCAGGAGCCCCCAAGCCAGATGGACCGGCCTCAGCCAGGTCCTTCTCCGAAATGGAGAAGGTCCTGGGAGTCGTAGGGGCACCGGTCGGAGGAGATCCCTCCCCTCCTTGTACTGCCTCGGAAACCCTAGCCGTTTGAGGAGGACCTTGCATAGGGGCGGATTCGGGTTCGGTGCATGGCGCCGAGCCCGGATTTCCTCCCATGGAAGGCCCTACCGTCTGAGGCTGGGTCGCCTCAAGGACCATGTCTATCTCAGGGAGGTGTCTCTAGTTGGTCATCCCTCCCCAGGAAATCGCAGGTCCCGTTGGCGGCGTTGTCACAAGTCATTTATGGGGAGGAACAGACCTTGACCCCGGCAAGGTTTAATATTCTTGCCAGCAGGTCTTTTGAGGGAAGCAACCGAAGAGGCATGGCTTCCCTCTCCCCCTAAGGGGGTTTGCCTTACCGAAAGGGCTTCAATGGGGAGCGGTCGGCTATGGGCTGCCTGCTGGCTTTCTTAGCAGTCCCCTTGGTAAGAAAAGGGGGGACTACGGCTGGGAAGAGCGAGGTGCCCGAAAGCACCTCCAGAGAAGGAGGTGAGGGGGAGTCCCCTACACCCGTAGGCGAGGAGTAAGCCTCCTCTCCAGTTAGAGAAGTTTGCAGGGTCCCCTGCGCAACCACAGGGGGAGGGGGGACTCCATTTTTTCTGTGGAGCTGCCCGAGGGCGGCTCCGTCGATGAACTAGGAAAAATGGGGAGAGATTTTGTTTTTGGGGGGGTTTGCATTCATGGGCATGGTGACCTTATTTTTTCTACGGGAAGCAATCGCTTATCACCCCTCGCAGTAACCCGCCTTGCAAGGGGTGCGTACAAGCATGGCAGAGCCAGGTGCCGCCATTCAGGACTACCCCTCCCGCCTGGTGGCCTGGCAGTCCATCGGCATGGCGGCTCCACCTTAGACACGGCGTAAAAACAAAGATGGATGGTGAAGTGAAAAGAAAAGGGGATGTGAGGAAGGTATGGGTGGGAATAAAGCAGGTTGTTAAAAACTCACCATCCCAAACTGGAGCTCAGGGGTTACGGAACATTGTCCCCTCCTCCCTTCAGCCCCGATCAGGAACAGTTGGCTGAGAAGAAGGTCAGCATCTACCCTGTGAAATTAGAGGCTGACCAGAGAAAGTTGTGGGAGAGGTTGTATGAAAAGCAAGGAAACAAGTGTTTTGAAGGAAGGAGAAGAGGCTAAGCTGGGGTCGGACGGGGTGCTGAATCCCATCAGCACGGCGGCCAGGATAGTAAATCACCGCGCCCCTTACGGGGTCATTGTAGGGGATGGAGGAATGCAGAAAGAATTCTTTTATTATTGGTATATAGAGATGTGCTGAAGATATAGCTGCAGAGCCTACAACAAGCATTATAGCTGTAAAGGAAGCTATCTGTAGACGTTGTGGCCCAGAGAGCACGTAAACCCCCAGTCAGCTGCAGCATGATTTCTATGCTACACCTGACCACCTGTTTTTTTTTAATAATCCATCTTGGTCCTTCCAAGAGGGGTATTCAAGAAAGGCTCACAAAGGGCGTTCAGGGAGGCTCAGTTATTGGTGAGTATTAAGGGCACACACTACATATGGAGGAGGCGACCGCCAAAAGCGTGCTTTGGTCAAGGGAGGGTCCAACGGGTGTTCAGGGAGGGTAACTCCGCCCGAAACAGAGAGGAGCGATCTGTGGAGAAAGTAAAGATAGACGAAGTGCAAATCTGTATATAGCCGGATTCAGCCGATAACGTTGGGATCGAGAGGGAATGCAAACTCCCCAGATGTGGCTCGCAGCATGGTCACACATACTACACCAAACCCTCCTTTACGGGAAGAAGGGCATGATAGAAGTTCACTACGTTACAGGCCAGCCTGCTAACTTCATCTACACCTCCGATATTGTAGACCACCGTCAGTCTGGTCAAGAAAGAGGTTGGATGGGGAGGCGGGCCTAGCTTAATAGAAAAACGTCCTTCTCATTATGCACGAAGCTAAGCTACATTTATCATGGTTGATTGTTGGACGGGGAATCCGTGGAAACACCGCATTCTCGCCATGGATGAGGCTAAATTAAATGGTTAGTTGTTAGACGGAGAATCCGATTCGAGACAAGTCAAAATTGCAGTACTCAGTGGTTCGGATTAATTTGCAGGTTCCACCGAGATACGCTAAAGAGAACACACGAATGGGTGGTAAAAAACGGACCCCAAACAATACAATTCTAGTAGTAGTAAGTCAGAAACTGGTTTCGGAAGTGCTGGGACTTACATCTTCACTCCGCTATAGCTTGCTTTCCTTACCCGCTTTTCGCCCGTGGTTTGCAGATTGATGTAGAGCGGCGAGCTTGGGTAGTTGTTAGAGAAGTAGACGTCAAATTCGAAGCAGCCGTTGGCGTAAGGAGTATCCTCGGGACCAGTAATAAGGACCTGCGGAGCGCCAAAGACAAGTAAGCAAAGGCTTCGAACATTCACCAGGACATTCATCGTTAGGTTAAGGTTTTTTTTTTATTTGTCCATCTGGCCACTGCTTTCAAGGGCATAAGTCACGGTAATTAAAATTCCAGCTTAGTGCTAAGCTATTCTAAAATTCACAAACAAAAAACAAAGAATACACAAAAAAGGAAGCACGTTCCTGCCTCCCCACGATGCAGGAACATGGGACCAACACCGAATAGAGGCAAATAAAGTGGAGGTCAGCCAGGCTCCTCCAAAAAGTCATAGTACACAAGTCTGTGTGCACGAACCCGTCCCGAACACAAAGAACAAGCAGTAGCGACCCCGCTCTTCCCAATATACATGATAGAACGAATTCATCCAATACCCGCATTCAAATCATTTCCAACTCACTCGGCAGACACACCACTCCCACGTCACAACTACATGTGCAATAAAAGCAATATTAATTGGTTAATAGCGTTTAACGCCACTTTTGCTAGAAAATTCCGCTTGCCACTCATCACCTTCATCACATCCAGTCTGTCCACGTCCGTGCGAACAAATACTGACGAAGAGTACGACAGAGGGAGAGACATGGACAAGGTGACGGCTTCTTGGGCCAGGCGCTTCATGCGGCGGGGGTTATAGGTCTCTCCGGCGTCACGCACCAGCCCTTCGTAGTGGTAGGGAACTACGAATCGAATCCCACGTTCAGCGTCTTCTACGATCATTTCGTACGAATCTTGGCGAAGGGGAAAAATTATTAACTCCATGGACAAACTTAATATCAGTGGCAGAACCCCTTCCGGACGGTGGAGCTCGTCCAAGCTGCCGCCCCCATGCTGGGCGAAATTAGCTTATTTTGGGGTTACATTTTTTTTAATATTCTAAATAATTTTAAAAACAAACCACAACCAACTTAAAACCAGAGAACAGAAAAGAACCAAGAAAAAAAAGCATGGGCAGGCCCAATTCCCCCAAGGCCTGAGCTCAATAATTCAACAGTGGGACCTTAGCCGAGGACAGATCAAGTAAACCAGTTTAGGAAAAGGAACAGGGATTGACCGAATGAAGGAAGAGTTTCAAGATGAAGTGAACATCTATATCTTAGCCACACCACTGCTAAATCAGAAAAAAAATCAAGAAAAACGAAAGCAAAATCAGAGCGCATTCTATTTATCTAAATAAAACGAATCGGAATCTGCTTTCCTTGTGTTTTGTATTATTATACATGAGGAAAATTCCCATTCCAGGGTGATGGAACAGTTGTCTACTACGACGTGTAGCCGACATCACGGTTAGTACATTTTTACTTCTTATTCACGCCGGGAAAGGGGGCGAAAAGATGCATAGAGAAAAATGAGGAAAAGATCCCTCACTGCCAAAAGTAATAGGTGCTTAAGGGTTGTCACTTTCCTAAAACTTTCGGAAAAAGTTTCTCAGCAACATTGAGCCTAGTTCTCTTAATTTTATGCTATCTTCTGGTAACCGCCAGCGAGAGCAATGCTGACGAAATCACAAAAAGCCAGGTCACGCGGAATGAGACGATCCGCAGCTAAATGGCCAGGATTTCATTCTCCCTTGAGATAGCGCGCCACATTGCTTCGAGGAAGCAGGGTGCGGTCTCCGCAATTGACCATATACAATAAGAACATCGTATATGGCCTTGAAGAAACTTAGACAGACTTTGCACGTTTGCACGAGCGATTCGTATTGCCGAAGTGGTACAGTACTAACACCTCGGCGGCAGTGGCACAAATGTCTTCATGCTAGAGGCCCCTCCCTGTTTTCTTATCACACGTTCGATCTTGACCGTTCCATGGTCTGTCAGCTCTAAGGTGATGTCTTCTATGGAGTAGCCCACGAGTTCCCTCGCATAAACCACTCCTTTCACGAAGTTCATGGTAGAGTGCGGCGTCACACTCACCCGCGAGCCATCAAGTGTCCGAAGGGCACTAATCATGGCGGCTTGGAAGGGACCGACGCATTCGCCAGAAGGCTCCCGCCCGAGAAATGGTTTACTTTAGGCTCTCTACGAATCAAATAACAAATCCTTTCCTTTGATGGATCATGTGGCCTTTGGTCAACATGCTCACCCCTTTCCAAAGAAAGGGGTGAAGGGGAAGCTACCTGACCAGTAGACATGGGAGAGGGGTAAACTACCACCTTTTCTGAGGTGAAGCTGCCCGAGAGCGGCTCCAAAGATGGCAAAACGGGAAGCCCCTTTGCTGCATAAACACAGTGAGATGGGAGCCCATCCACCGTCCGAGGGGGTGTCACATGTTATCTCGTTCTCCCCAACACCTAGTGAGGGCGAGGCGGGTCTTTATGCACCTCCAGTTGCACACTATTTTTTTTTGTTGTAACCATAAAGTGGTAAGAGAAAAAGAAATACATGGAAAGTAGATACTATGACCTCTCAATACTTTAGGACGTTAAGAGAAGTCTCCATAGGAACAGAAAACTCCAGAATGCGATTATTTACACATACTCGAGCTAAGAAGGGCCTTGTCAAACCCCGACCGGCATTAAGGAGAAATTTTCAAGCTTTGACCATAAAGGATGGTGCCGGCGTAGCCACCTTATATCAGAGTTCCCACAGGAATATGGAAAAAACTGACTTTTACCTGACTTACTTTAAAAATTACCTGACCATTAAATCGATAATTTTCTACTACCTATTATGAAATAATAAGCATATTGTAAATTTTTAAAGAATAACTGAAAAAAACCCACTTCAAGAAGAGAATAATTACAAAAACAAAAGACACTACATGACCTCTCCTTCCCTTACCCATCCTGTAACAGAATTTAAAAAAATTAGTGGAAAACAAAAATCTAAAAAAAAAATTACCCAACTTTTTTATAAATTTGCACAAATTACCTGACTTTTTTTCTTAAAAAAATGACTATCTGACCGAAATCCAAAAAACTGACTTTACTTGACCGAAGTCCAAAAAACTGACTACCTGACCTGTGGGAACCCCGTTATATGTATACTGGAAAGTGAGCAGAGTCGACGGCCCAACACACCCCATACCAAATCCTTGCCCTAGCCAGTGAGCTTTCAGCCCTCTCAGTATACACTGCCACTCGACTAAGGCTCACAAGAGGGCTAAAGTACGCTGGGCAACCAGAACCTTTGTGGAGAGGAGAGGAAGTGTGGAAAGGGGTCCACTAACCAGTAGGGTGGGTGATCGCCTATTATTATCATAGCTGGGCAGTTGAAGAGGGGACCAACGAGAGGGAAGAGAAAGTGACAGAGTAAAAAGAGGATGGAAGGATGACTGCAGTGAAAGAGTCGTTACAAAAAGACTAGGTATGGATTAGCGAAGGGAAGAGGGGCTAAGATGGGGTTGGGCGGGGCACTGAGTCCCTTCAGCACGGCGGACAGGATCACATATCACCGTGCCTCTTACGGGGTAACCCCCAGTGGGGAAACGGTTGAAGAAGTAATGTTGAACAACATTGCCGCAATTTTTACCGAACTGCAGAGGCTTCATCGCTTTCAAGTAAACATCGAGCTGAGAAAGATGAGCTTCGGGTTCGTGGTCGGACCGATTTTCCTTCGCTCGCCTCTCGTCGGCCTCTTTGTGGTACAGTCGCTCCATAACGATCTGAAAAACAGGGCGCGACCTTGAATTCATCAACACCCCTTTTACCTCAGGGTAAGATCGAGGAGAAAATCTGAGACTCGGGGGAACCATCGTGTCGTGGGATATCGTCATGGAGAGAGGATACCCCAAACTTCACCGGGGCCATTAAGGACCCATAATAGCAACTGCTCCTTACGGGTGAACATAACTAGACCTATCTATGTTGCCCCATTCATGTCTTTCATTCGTGGTCGAAATCTCCCCAACGAGTCGAAAGTGAAATCCACATAAAGATCCAAATGAGAAGACCTCCCCATCCCCTCACATTTAAAGCGCATTACCAACGAGGGCATCTATGCCAGAAAGTGTGCAAGCTAAGATCTGAAAAGAAACTGAAGATGAAGGAAGTGAAATTGTGCAGAATATAACTAGATTTTTTTTAGCGCTCATCTAACGAAGATAATTAGAGATTGACACAGGTGACATTGTAGCCTGGAGGGCACGCACCCTACAGAAGAAGTAAGGATTGTGGCTGCATGAGAAGATATATGAAAAGATGAGGGTGGGGGCAGCGGAACGGATGAAAGCTGGTCGGCGACTAGCCAGCAAAACTAGGTGACGATGAGTTTGTGAGGTAAGTGGCGAAAAAAAAATCTAAATAGGTAGTTTCAATCTAGCTTAAGTGTGTTGGGGCATTGGCACCGGGAAGGCGTGCCACTCCTCTAGGTACAAGATGCAAGGCTCCAACACGGGGCAGCCCTTGATAAGTGAAATGTAAGGACGGCGAGACGGGAGGAAGACCGTTCCCTTGAATATAAACCCCACTAATTTCATCCATCTTCAGTTAGGGGAATTCGAGGACCCCAATATATCCAAAAGCGGCCATCCATTTTTTCTTACAAATTCTACCTCTCCCCCCCCCCCCCCCCTCGCGAGACCGGCCCCTGGAGCATTTCGGGTTCGCCAGCGAGTCATTCTAATCTTTAAGCGCATTTCATTATTGGTTCGGGAGATCTCGTCACGATGCGAGGGATGAATGACGCAACAACAGTGATCAGCACCTCCCCGAATCTGTCCCGTGGATTTCCGGGAGCCAAGCCCAGCACCCACTTACCTCTACAACTTTAGTGGAGAGCTGAATGTCGGGGACGAGGAGGGAGAGGCCTTGGTCCTCGTTCTCCAGCTCTTCTGGCATCGACTGAAGAACGGACATCTCTAAGGGCTTCTCGTCACCGTTGAAAGTGGAGGTGGAGGCGGCACCACCGGGCGCGGCCTTCCTAGACTTCAGGTTCGACGCCGGGACCTTGTCTGACTTCCACTTGAGCTTCGTCATGTACGTGTTCACCGTAGACTTCATCTTGGTCAGTAGCGCCGGCAAGTTCGGGCTTCCCGGAGAGTCTACGTCGCTGGCGGGGGTAGTTTCTTGGGCAGTGGTGGTCACGACGGGTCCAGGCGACAGGAACAGGGTGCTGAGAGAAGGGGTCACGGCGATGGCTCTTACGAGAGCCATCAGTGCCTGGTATAAGGGGACGTGGCGGGACATATCCAAAACTGAAAAGGCAATCTTGTTATTAACAAAATAAAGCGAAAATGACCAGAGTTTATTATTAAAAAAAAGTTCAGGTAAATGTAAAATGTGTGGAAGGTACAAATAAACCCTAGTATTCAAAGGAGGCAACTGCTTGGGGACATGGCTAAAGGATTTTGTTTTGTTTTTTAAGTGGAGAGAAAAATTAGCTGCTAAAAGAGCTTCTGTTCCTATTTCCTTCTGGCTGCCATGAGATGACTATGCAAAAAAAATTTCCAAGCAACTCTATCCTTCCCATACATACGCGACCATGTAAGGATGCTCCTTTAAAAGGCAGTCCCCCAGCGCCCTCCCACTCCCCCAAAGTCTCCTGCGATTAAAGCCCTCCGTGGCCGGGACCCGGCGTTAAATTGTAGATGCCCAATGACATAGAGGTCGGAGGGCGCGAGAACCCGGATCAAAACCCCAAAGACTTCCGACGCAATAATCGCTACTTACCCGAGTCATTACTGAGATACGACGAGATCTTGGAGACGAGACCGGCTTTCACGAACAAGTCAAAGATCTCCAGGGGCAAAGTGGGCCCGCTATCGTCTTGGGTAGGGGCGGTCTGCGGGACCTGGCATTGACTGGAGCAAGCAGTGGAAGCGAACGAATAGGAGTTGGATAAAGAATTTGACCGCTCTCTGGAAGCGGCGGCATCTTGGATCGTAGAACTTAAAACTTTGTCCACCTCTTCTTGGCAAAGTTGTTGCAAATCCTCCCCAAGGTTGTCACCTGGAGGGATCGGGCAAAGTTTAGGGTTTTTTGTAGACTTCATAAGCTGAACGATATATTCGTAACACCACCTTCGATGATCGGGACCGCAGTAAATTCATCTTCATCATCAACCACTTTACATTACAGAGCGGAGTCGGCGCATATCAACCCACTCCCTCCCACCCCCACACTAGCCATGATTCAATTACCTGGATTGATATACTGGGCCAAGAGTTTGATCAACCAGACAACGTGTTGTTCCTCCAGCTTCTGCTTGATAAGGGCTTGCTCCACGTTCCAGCTCTGATTCGTGGACCCGGTTCCGAACCCGGTACCTTTGGCCCAGTAGTGGCATCGTTCGTTATCGTTGCGAGTGGTCGAACTGCCCTGCCTTTGGGAAGGGCAGGACGCGCGGGCCGTGGCCACCACCAGACCAATGGGGACGTTCTGGAATAAAGACGAACCCATGGAGGAAAGGGGTTTGAAAGGCTCTCTAAAGGACATTTGAGTGATTTCATGCCATGGGGGCGATCAGCCCCTGGAGCAAAGGTGACACCAACATTCTGGTGTCAAACTTCAGTATTTACGCAAGCTAAGGCCCGGTTAAAGGAGAGCATAACGAGGGGGACTTCGGAGAACGTGTTGCAATAGCATGCCACCCCTTCTCCCCCCTATAAATCGGTGGTGAAAACAAGAAACTTGCGACACTGAAGCGCATTTTCAATTCTAGAGAATGAAGAGAAGACCAGACAAACAAACAAACAAACAAAAGGTGGATAAAAATAAAAGGTAGAACTAACAATACTGAATATTAGACCTCCGGAAACAAGCTCGTACAAAGATCACATGCACGCAAAAGTACGAACTTGACCCCCTTAAGATGGGATGGGGTAGTAGTCCTTTAACTCCTAGATACCTATCCTCTCTCGAGGACAACCCTCGTTGGTCAATGGTTTGAAATGGAGGGGTGTGGTATTTACCGGGTGCTGGAGCGAAGTGATGACTTCGGGGCTATCCTGGTGGGAGAGGGCCGATAGACACGCCAAAATGAGATGCAGAACCCCGGTCTTGAGGCACATCTTTCGCAACATGAGACCGTCGTCGGTAGTGAGCGGCGTCGACTTCAGGAGAACTTCCAGCACTTGGAAGGGAAGTGTGGCGAGGGAGCCGACGAAAGACGAGGAGTTTTCACCTGAAGATCAAAGCCATCAACAGAATCGCCAACGCAACACACAGGAAATGACTTCGGCTGGCTTCAAGCCAAAACCTATTTTTAATGGTCATTTAAGAAGTAGCGCAAACTAACAAAGTCATGCATGCCTCTTAGAATCGGGGGCAGTAAACGAAAAAGAATCAGAGGTAGAAAGTCCGAGGTTCGTGCAGGCACGAGGTGGGCAGGGGAAATGTGCGGATCCCTCTAAACAACAGAGCAAATTAACAACGGGGACTCGGGGAATAGTTTTTATTGAGGTCAAATAGGTACATAGAAGCGCAACTCTCCTGAAGGTCCACATTCCAAAATTGAAGCAGGTTTCCATGTCGTTTCACAACTTGCTACCAAAAAATAGCTCTAGAAATGGAACCTTTGTGGCAAGTGACGAGTGGCAGGGACACACTGCTACTCCCACTGGCGGCGAGTGAATTATGATGACCCAAAGCGAGAGGCCAATGAGTGGCCCTTAATAGCATTCTGTCAGGTCAAGGTTCATTCCCTACTATTAAGACCCTAAGAAACCTCGACCATTCACTTGCCCCTTCAACAGTCTGTTCTTTTAAACAGTTGCATAATGCAACTTCCATGATGAAATTCCTTCACCCTCGTCATTTCTGTTGCCACCATTCTTGTTTCCATTATTATTAGTGTTGTTCCTATTTCTGTTATTCATAATGTCAAGAGGGCCGCGCATGATGTACAGGCTTGTGGAAGCGGAGCTGGCGTTTATTCCCAGCACAGTGGAGACTGCTGATTAACCTGAAACCAATGAGCCGTCCTTACTAGAACCATGCACAACAGAGTAATTAACGCCATTTCGTATTGTGACCGCGATCATCTCCAATTAAAACTTTGGCAGCGCTGGGGTGGCATACTAAACTTCATGATCTGCATCTTATAGCTCATTTTCTTATGGGTCAAATGGGCAAACATAATATTTAGAATGACCTTAGAGACCAATGATTCCTTGGATTAATAATGCCAATGATAAGACTCCAAGTGGCGCAGTTGATCCTGAAGGAAGAGGAACAGCTTCTTCGTGCTCTGAGATGCATTCTTGAATGGGTTAGCTATCACTTATGGCTACAGGTTACTCGAGCATTCATCCCGCAACATGAAATAACTCGTGTTTCTTGCAGACGTCACTTCACGAACCTTCCGAGGGTTCTCATGAACCGGGTCTTGCCCGGTCCGGACCGCTTTATCTTTAGGGTATAAAAGGCCGGTGGGATCGGGGAGGCGAGACAGGGAAAGGAATTAGCCAGCTGCTGACGCTGTTACGACTGCACGAACATCTGACAGCAGGAATCTCAACTCTCTGTGCCTCGCTATGAGTGAGTTCCCACCTTGCAAGACACCTGAAAGCGTGGCAACTAGTCCAGCATCATTGTCCTCTGGGAAAAGGCAGTATCAACAAGGACGGGTTGGACCCATCCACAAGCTGATAGCTTCACCAGACAGGCCCCCAATAGGTCGCGAAGTATATACGGGGAGGGCTCCTGATCGTCGGCAGGATCTTCCAAGAGCTCGTAGATGCCGATAGGAGTGAGCAAGAGTGGCCCGCCATAACAAGAGGTGGCGGTTAGCGCTTTTGTCTTCTTCACATAAACTCCCATAATGCATCTCCACCTCATCTCAAACCGACATCCACACAATGCATCTTGCGAACCTATTTCCACCAACACTCGCCTAATGCATAGTCTGACCTTTCCCACAACTACATAAAGGAATCTTCCGACCCTTCCTCCACCAACACTACTGATGCATCTTCAGGCCCTTCCTAACCAACCAACACTCGAGCATAATGCATCTTATCTTTCCCGCCACCAACACACCCTATTTACCTTCATATATGTTGTCATAGACGCCAAGAGCAGATCTCAGAAGGCAGCAAGCCTTCACGTTGTCGGTGAGGAGCATTTCTGCGTAGCCGGGTAAGCGGAGGAACAAGGTAAAAGCCCCCAGAGCATGCGGAGGGATCGGCATTGCTCCGAATAAGCCCGCGGGGGCATTCCTCACGAACCCCGGTGAATTGCTTAGGGAATTCCCGGTCAAACAGTCCGGCAACGTGGAGTAATTCTGCAAAATGAAGAAAAGTTCTAAAAACCACGAGGTCCCCTTCTACCACAAAGTTTTTGAAATGAAGTTCATAAGATGGCGGTGTGAAATGTGATATTTTTATGTAAAAGAATTATCGGGTACAAAAACATCAACCACTTTCCAAAATGTAGGCTCAGCGCCAATCATCGCTACTAAAAAATTAACCATCTTTCTATGGTCAAATGGGTATCGAGTGTTGAAAGGGGCTTGTAGTCAATTGGGCAGGTTTGGATAACAAGGTGGTCAAGAAAACCTAAATGGGGTGGATATTCCTAAAGATATGATCGAGTTACCACAGCTGAAAGAAAACCTCGGGAGGAGGAGCCCTAGCCAGAGTTGGGGCATAAGGATTGATTTGTTCTCCCTGCCACGTTCTATGCATTTTCTACCCTTCCCAATCAAGTCCTGCTTTCTACTGCAACAAGTTGCCTTGCAACCGAGTCGAACAGAGTTACACCCCCAGCAACCTACAAATACTCCCAGAAGTGGTGGTATAATTTATAGCCACCAAAATGCCACTGCGGATGACTCACCATATCGATATAGAGCCCCGACTCGTCCTCCAAACTCTTCTCCTTGTCATCAGCTGTCATCTTGGGAGGCAGCGAAGTTATATACTGAGAGCGAAGAACAAATTAGGCCATGAAAATCATATCTTGCCACACCACTCCCATCATTCATTCAATCCCTCTTGATTTTATGATTTATGAAGTCCCCACCCGCCAACCCGGGAAGCTAAAATGTAAATACAAAGGCTGGGATTCAAAATGAGTAAAACGCTAGCATCCTTACAAAAAGGATTGGTGCCCCTAATATTATATATCAACTGCCTATTTTTTTCTCTTAAATTTTCTTTACAAAATGTTTTTGGAGACAAAATATTTAAGTCACTCCAGGAAGCATTGAAAATGTTCTGGCCTCCAGATTCTCAACTTTAAGTGAATCTTTGGTGTTTTGTGAAATAAATATTTTGTTTGGTAGTTTTTGTTTTAATAACCAAAAAAAAAGAAAAAAAGAAAGATCAGGTTAGATTTATTTACTAAAGGATTATTATGTTAGGTTATTAAAGCAAAAACTAGAAAATAAAATATTAAAAAAATCCTGGATAATAGACCCACAAAAAATGGCTTTCAACAACAAACAAAACAAATTAACTAAAAAATAAGGGGGAAAAGGCTATCGAAAATAGGGGAGATAAAGGCTGCTGATAAGAGGGGAGAAAAAGATTTTGATAATAGGAAAGCAAAAAACAAAACTCCATAACAGAGCCCACCCCAAGGGCTTTTGACAATAGGAAAAATAGCAGCAAACTCTCGATAATAGGAAAGTAAAAAACAAAACTCAATAATAGACACTCCTTCCCCAAAGGCTTTCGACAATAACAAAAAAGAAGCCAACAGACTCTCGATAATAGGAAAGTAGCAATGGGTTTATGCGCTTAAACCGTCTAAAGAGAAAATTTCTCTTCTCTAGAGCATTGGATTGCTCCCTAGACTCCCAACACCCTTATGATTCGAAAAGATATTGCTTAAGTTCACAAGTTCTATCCCTCCCTGCCAGAACCAAATCAACTTTGATTCAACTACCAAGGACCAACGTTTAGTCTATGGCAGAAGTCACCTTGGGCAGGTTTGACACGATCTACCTTGCCTTGGACAAATTCTTTCAAAACGTGGGATGTCTACTCTCTACTCGGAATTAAAGTTTGTGTATTTAAGGTCCGGTCGCACTTACATGGTGCGAGGTGTCCGGATAGAGCAAAGCCATGTGTTGGGCTAATACAGAGAGGCCGCCCTGGGAGCTGAATACACTCAGCATGGAAGGTCGGGGCTCGGTCTTCAACAGTGATTGGACTGCAAAACTGTCAACGGATTCTGAATAGGGAGAAAGGGAGGCTGCATCAAGATTTAGATAATTGCTGGCATGTGTAGATCTCATATGGGGTGGTGGGGAACAACACGAAATCGACTATCCCCTATATGCTTGCAATAAAGCGCGGCTTAATTATGATGTTGACTTTATGGAAATCTGGACCTAGGTCAGCCGCTGCCATACCTTACAGATACCCCTGGTTCGGAATCCAAGGTAATCAGTAGGTCCCAAATTGAAATATAAATAAAGCCCCGTAAAAAAAGTGAATATCGGGGTTAAAATCACAACTTTTTAACCAATTCTCCTCACGGCAAATCAATCTCCACATTCGATACCATTGCTAGGTAAATTACAAGCTTTAACACATCACCTCTGACACTTGAAGCTCTTCCGCATCCGTTTTAAGAGAGATTACCACAATTAGACAACATAACCGCACTCTCCCCATGCACGCATCATTGTAATCACTTAAAAAAAATACAAACATGAGTTCTAGATTCATTTCTACACATATACTCCACTTCTTGTTCAAGCAACTTGTCATGCTTTCAATCTTTGCCCTTCAACTCCCTTGATTCACCTTAGCATCTAACCAAGTCGGAATTCACCCTCAATGTGATGACATGCACCTCCCCTCACACGTGGACGAATTCCCCACCGACCTATTAATGAAACTCGCATAATGATCAGAACGACAATCGTAGGTAGGCCTGAAGGCACCGGGTAGTATTGTTTTTGGAGCGGTAGGGGCCACCACACGTTTCGCGCCAGGGGTATGTTCGGGTCCCGGGGCTGGAGAGACTGGATATGTTGGTCTGGGAAAACTGGAAGAAAAGTGATAGCGGGTATAGGCGCATCCGCCAATAGGCCCGAAACAGACACATCGCGCCCAGTATCATCCACTGGCAATGACCGCTCACTTCTCCCTCATGCATATAAACACGCGGTCTTCTAACCCCTCGCACAACCTGACATGCTTCTCCCATGTCATATACCAGCACTTTGCCTTCTCATCAGATCCAAGTAATTCACATCTTTGATTCAGGAAACAAGGCTGAATACAGTCCCTCTTAAGGGCAATCCAAAAAGTTCTCCTACAAACAGAACATCCACCACAGTCGCCCAAACCTTCCTGACTTCGACATCACACACTTTAATGGCCAACACCATAAAACAATCCCATTATGCTTTCCCACTGGATACCTTGCTACCATCCTAATTAACCACAAAAAAGGGAGGTCGTCCTTAGTGGAGGAACACAACCATGCCACTACATGCAACACCCATACTACCCAGCTGAAACAAATGCAAGACTGCAAAGATACGCTACGCAGAGATATCGCAGGGTATCCCACAAACTCATCAACATTTAACATTCAAATAACTTGCACACTCGGAATGTTGGATGTCTGATAGGATTCTAAGCCAGATGGCAACCCCCACCATCCCCACTTCGAGCTCCTCCATTCATAACCAACAGTGGGACTCGTCACTCAATTGCACAGCCACCCAACATTTACTATTTTTCACGAAAAGTCATACTCTTAAGCATACACGACCATTCCCTATCATTCCATATATCAATCACACTAACCATTCAAGTTGATTTGGCCCTTGGCGAGGATTAACTGGACGGGGAGAGCGGCGACACCCCCGCCATTCCTTAATACATTTGCAGGACCCCAGCTGAGTCCCTTCGCGGGCTTACTGTCACAAGCGGGACATTAGCTTCGAAGGCGCGAGTTTCCACACCATGACTCCCTCCCCCGGCTTACCTTGACAAGCATCTTTGGTAAAGACGAGATTGAATTTCAGCTGAGAGGGGTCGGCGGGTCTATGGTGCCCCAGGGCGGCCAGAACTTGACTCAAAGTCAGAGTGCCTGGGAGGACGCTTCCTCCACCAAGCAGCTCGTCGTGTGTGAGGCCATGAGTGAGCACGGGCGACGTTCCACCGAATGCGATCTCTTCCGTAGAGTTCTTCTTAGACTGAGAGGACGACTCTGGAGTAGTAAGAAGGCAAATTAGTGGGTAATAATTAGTAACCGCTTTCCCACACGGGGTTGGGGCGCATCAACGCCACCCAAACTCGATAGAACACAAAGCCAACCTTTTAATGTGCTCGAATCAACTCTTCCGAGCCACCGGGTGCCACGCGAAACAATATCTCACCCTGTCAGGATTCATCCTTCCACAACCATCATACACAATCCCACCAGCCCGTCTTCTCTCGCACACTCATTCACACAAACAACCATTTGTAAGAAAAACTACACTGGTACGCAGTTAGTATAGCAATAAGTAGGCACCTTAACTACTCATTGCTAGGCTAACCGCGTGCCATCACCACATCAGTGCGCTTATTTCTCGTAATCCTATGACCACGAAGCCAGCAGAAAATCTCCACTTCAACCAGGATCGTAGCAACCGTGGTGTCATGGATACAACGAAACAGGGGGTGCGAAGATTCAATGCCTCGAGAGCACTCATGGCGCTTTGTGAGTCGTTCAAGATCACAATCCGGTCTCCGAAACGGCCACGACGCGTTATCTCACGTGCCGAGTGGTGAATCGTGAAGACAGACGCAACGCTTGGTAGAGGCCCGCTGACTTCAAACATAGGGGATATGAGGTGGAAACCGACCCCCTCTTGGGACTTGGAGCCATCTTGCGTTTACACTGGCACAGATCCAACAAAAAACGAAGTGTGCTCCAAAAAGATCGAACGCAATACTTCCAGGCCTTTGGAAGCTTAACTAAGGCATTGCGTCACGGGCAAGAGCTAGCCAACTATATGCACCCCCCTAAGTGCTGAACGTCAAGGAACGAAGAATGTCAATGCGCGGGTACAAGAGACCTTACGGCTGCGAAATGGGCCTGCTCGGTAAGGCGTCAGTTGAAAGCAAGAACAAGGAAACGGTGAAATCCACCAATTCCAGGAAAAAATAGGAAAAAGTCCGGGTCAGGGTGGAGCCATGGTTGTGGCAGAAATGCACAATCTTAGTCTTGGCCAAGAAAAACCGAAACCTGTGCGTTTCAGCATAGCGAGAGACGCGGTTCAATGCCTGTTGGAGTCGACGCTTAGAGTTGGCATCTGGGCCGCGCCAAAAGAGATCGAAAGGTCGTCCACATAGAGCGTAGCGATAACATTTTTCGGCAGCACCGAGGTGATGCCGTTGATGATCAGGGCAAAGAGAGCGACACTGAGGACACTTCCTGTTCAATTGTGTCAGAGATGGCTCCCCTCACCCGTACGCGGAATCGACGATGTCGCAAAGACTTCGAGAGATAAAGATTGGGAGGAGTCTCCTGGACCCCATCGTGCGGAGAGTCTCTATGGTACCACCGTATCGCCAAGCGCTATCATAGGCCTTCTCCAGATCGAAAAAAAACATTGGGATATCATACATGACCGACCATCAGAACATTACTTTGGAACTCACACACTATAAGAAGGCGATCTGGCCCAACTTCAGACATCACATACAAGAAAACCTACCACACCCTCAACAAAAGAGAGCAAAGCACCTATTGAACCAACCAAAATTCACCGCCCAAAGAAAGATCTTGGGTGCAATCGACATCAACAGTCCCATGTCACGTCCTCTTCCAGCAAAATCTTAATTAAATCAAAAAGGAGAAAAGGCCAATCAACCTCCCTCTCCAACATGCAAACCCAATCAGACATTCTCGAAATACCTTTACAACGGTGTAGGCATGGCAGAATTCTGCCACCTAACACTGCCCAACATATTCAGGCAACCGCCTTCCCCCTATAAACACCGCAATAAAATCCTATGCAGACGACCTCACTACACACATACAGCCACCAGGAACTTGCAAACATACCTCTCCAATCTAGAATGGCTTAGCTGGAGAATACTAGTTTGAGAGTCCCACCACCCGAAATCCTCCTTAACCCGTTCGATCCCCATAACAAGAATCCAAATAACATGCAGACGTCCTCATACCACTTAATAAACCTCCAAGTCTCACTCTCGCATTTTACATGTAAACGACATATAAACATATAAACAGAAAAAAAAATAAATGCACTACTAGCACTCACTGGTTCTTCAGGAAAAAAACCCCACTTAACACAGTAAAAACATTTCGTCCGCACTACGCTAACTACTCCCTATGCACGCACCAACACAGGGATATAACAGGTCTCACACACATTAGTCACCTTATCTAGACTCAGATGTTGTCACCACACATCCCCACATACACATAAGACTTCTCCTCAAATTATAACCATGACAACCAAAACAGCGATAGAAGACGCCGTTTCGTAAGACGCACATACCTGTCACCACGGGCAACCGGAAGGCCCGGGGCGACAGGTAAAAAAGTAAAAGTATCTTCCACAGTTCTAATCCCTCCCTCTGCCCTCACCGCTTTCTTTACTTATCCCCCCTTACACACTTCCTGCGGGAGATGCCCTCGTTGGTTTTCGCTTTAAATATATATAAAAAAACAAGTTACTTGTTAGGTTTAGGATGTTTAAACTAGAGGAAAACCTCGATTTCCCCTCGCATGTATGAACATTCACATAAACCTCAACAAAGGGGAAAAAACAATCTCAATTTACCTCTCTTGCGATTCTTGGTCGTTGTTCCTTTGTTCTGCCCTTTGTCTCTCATTCGCTTCTCCTTGGCGGTGACCCCAGCGGCCACCGACAGCTTGTCCACAAGCTCCAACCCAACTTCGCGAATCTCTTTCTTGAATGATAACCCATTCTCGAAATCTTGGTTCTGCTTCGAATCCCCAGTGGAGCCCAAAGGGGGCTGCGTGACTCCCTGCTGCCACCAGTCTGATGACAGCCATGAACATTAGAAAGGAATCGAGTGGAAGCCCATGTACTAGTGGCTAAGGTAAGCACCAAACCCTACTCTGTCTACCTTGCCAGTGGATCAATACTGGATACCTGACCTAAACTCTCAGGGGTGAGGAGGAACAAGCGAATAAAACACGAAATGGTCATGCAATGGTAATCCAAGCTAGATCTAGTACTATAGTCGACGCAGCGAGAAATGGACGTTTGGGTGTTGCTGAATCGTGAACACGTGTCCCCACACAAATGCCAAATCTCCACAGATTAGCTGCTCACCTTCCTTTCCACCCTGTTTCCCCACCTTACTATGTCTCTCATTCTCTCTCTATTTCTATCAAAATGGCGTATTTCCGAAATTATTTTAACTTTTGTTACACATCACCATTGAGGTAAAAATCTAGGCGCATTTTTTGCATAAAGGTTTCCCCATTAAACGTGGCATATCAGCGGGGCAGTGCGATGTTGCCGTTATCATTGACCTTTCCAGGTCGTTTCCGCTGACCTGCCCGCGCAAGTGCAGGGCAGGGAAACCTCTATAAAATAAAACGCGCCTAGACTTTTACCTGAATGGTGGTGTGGAAAAGGTCAAATTAATTACGGAAATACACCAATTTTGATAGAAATAGAGAGAGAGAGAGAACGAAAGACAGAGACAGAGAGTAAGGTGGGGAAACAGGGTGGAAAGGAAGGCGAGCAGCTGATCTGAGGATATTTGGCAATAGTGTGGGGACGTGTTCACGATTCGGCCACACACAAACGTCCATTTCTGGCTGCGTCGACTATAGTGAAACACTGCTATCCAACATGAACGGAATAAAGCCAATTGTGATGGTCTTTCGTCGGATGGGAACTGACTTTGAGGTGGGTACTGTAAGTTGTAGCGACCGGGGATCGAATCCACCTTAAACTACAGGCGTCTTTACTGAAATATGCAACAAATATCAGGTCCAATAAGCCATAAAACCAAGATTAGGAATAAAACGAATTTTCTCTCTTGGCCTTCCTTCAGTTCCTAGGAGCGGGGCATAAACAAACAATTACTTAAATAACTCACGGGGTGGGAATGAGAAAAGGGAAAAACTAACAAGGTAATCTCCATTAATTCGTTATGTGTTCCACCAGCGATCTGACGAACTTTTTTTTTTACCCGAATCGCGACTCTATCCGGCGTGCCATATACCATCTCTCGATTCGAATTTATAGTGAGTACGACTTGGCTAGGTATAAACACCATAAATGTTGGCGCGCATCAACGCCGCTCATTGCGTGTTGAAGTGCAAAACCTCACAAAAGGGTGGCATCAGCACATGGGTGATCCCTTTGGAACATTCGATAATGATTAAACTCTTGCCCTGTGTGTGTGTGTGCAGGCGGGAGTAAGAACCCCAGAGGCAGGGTCTCAGCTTCGGAGTGTGAATGGAAACTACCATCGCGCACGGCCATGTAGGTGGACAAACCTATCATGAGGGTCCAATGAGCTTGACGCGCGGTGGAAGCAACTCGCCGTCCTCAGTTCCCCCATCTCTCGCAATTTCCCTCGCCCATTCCTCTTGTCTCTCCCATCCTATGGCCTCACTCGACACATGCAAGTAGATTCTATCTACTTACCCCCAAATCCGCCAGTTCACTCACCGGTGACCATCTTCACCACCTCGTCCACTCTGGTGGTGACCGGAAGGTGCATGAGGCGCGTTTTGTTGCCGGCTCCGAAACGGGGGTGTCCGGAATTGGGGGGCGTCGTGTGGAGCGGGGGTTGAGAGAGGCAGAATTTAGATGTCACCTGTACTAGCACATTCTCCGTCTCCAACAGGATTTGAAGCACCAGGCGGCGAGTGAAGCCGGACAATGAGTGGAGGTACGTCAGCCCACCTGGAAAGAAACGCGATGCAACGCCCTCTACTGGATGTCAAAGCACACAGGAGAGGAATTTCTTCAATATATTTTCCTCCCCAAATTCAACGCAACATACCAACAATGGAATCTCCTACAGAAAGTCGCTAAGGAGACATCTTTAAAGAAAGTGAAGATAGAAATGGAGAGGGAGATATATATAACTAGAGATCCATCCTATGCGCATTGGAGAGCACCCAATTGTGCAGATGACAGCTGAAGCAAGGTACCCCATGTATATTTGACAGTGCCCCCCCCCCTTCTTGCGGGTTGCACTGCGACAAGGGATGGAGGAACGAATTCGTTCCAGAGTGCAGATGAATTCCAAGGTTTGACCTTAAACCAACAAGGGCATCGCGATGGCAAGAAAGAGAAAAGAAATGAAGGCACAGAAACACCTAATGAAATAAACGGACGCAAAGAAGGAGCAATAAAAGCTGAAAGGAGGCGAAAAAGTGATTTTAAATTAGGCATCGAAAACCAACGAGGGCATCTCTGCCAGAAAATTTGCAAAGAAATATAGGTGACGAAAGTAGTGTAGTTACAGGAAGTGAAAGCGTTTGGAAGGAACATATCCAAGTAGTCTCCTCTCTGGATGCCTCGAGACAACTTGGAGGAGGGGGCAGAGAATCCGAAAAGGTGGTGGAATTACAAGATCCGCTACATCAGCGCCCCCATCCCCCCCGCTTCTCTCCAAAAGACTAAGAGCCTCGAGCCAGAGCGCAACATCGGAAGGAAACAGTGAGAGGATCGAACCTGGCGGAGGGGCGTTTTGGCGCTCAATGAGGTGACAGAGAGTGGCGGCGAGGAACTTCTGGTTCTGGTCGTGGTTGCAGCAGACCTCGCGTATGAGGGCGATGGTCGCGTCCTCCACCCGACTGTAGTCCCCGTAGCTCGGGTCCCCCCCGACCCGCATCGACATCTCACTGCCGTGCATCACAGGGTCACCTGCCGGCCGAGGTCGGGGTAATCAAACGGAATAAAAGTTTCATTCGGCCACGAGAGAGGGAATACATAGGAAGCACAATAATGGGGCGTGGGGAAACAGGTGAGCACCCTGTGTAAGACGCGCATCACAGGGGCCAAAAATATGACTGCACCCATAGTTAGTCGATTACACCATGCTGAAAACTTGTAAACTAATCTCATGAATGCGTTTAAATGCTCATAGGTCCCCAGAGATGGGCATCAGACGGCACGGATGGGACGTAACAAGTCAACCACCAGTGTTTAGTAATTCAGTCGAGGCCACAGGTGTCTAACCTGAACCATCGGGGCAGTGCCCCACTAAACTAGGGTAACGTTGGCGGGGGCCTACAGTAGGGGGTGTAGGGTCAAAGATTTCTCCCTGTATCTCGCAAGCGGTGGGAGGGAGTCGAGATGTCATCTGCTCCTCGAGAACGATTAACAAGACGATGGGAACCCAACCATTCGGCCCAGCACTAAATCAATCCCACCCAACCACCGACTCAAGAAGGACCCCCAGTACACACTAACCTCGACCCCTAAGTGAACAGAAACATCAACACTCGCACACACTTTAACCTCCTAAATAAACCAACCCCTTTCAAATAGACCACTCAGGCAAATTACCCAACGACCAACAGTACTACTGTCCAAAGTAAGGTTGCGGCCACTCAATCATCCTCCAAAAAGGGCAAACGGAATAAACTTTGCTCCACTGCCCCACCCTCGGCATGGAGAGACGTTCCTGCGGTCTGCTCTCTTCAGAGAAGGTAGGGATACTAGATACTACGAGTGAGATCTCGAAGACACACAGGAGGAGCAGGAAGGCCCCCCCCTTTCCCCCCCCCCCCGCTACTCACCGAGAACCGTGAGGATGGGAATCCAGAAGACAGACCCTTCTCCGAGCCCGAGCCAGTCCTTCATGGGCCCCTCGGCGCATAGGGCGGCCAGGGTCTCGAGGGTGTCCACCACCAGGTCGGTGCTGAAGGGTGGGAGGGCGTCGTGAGGCACGGCGGAGGGCGGCGGCGTGGGACCATCATCGGAAGCGCCGGGGCTCGTGGAGCCGTGGGGGCCACTCGCCTTCTCGTGATCCGTGGCGCTCTCCCTCGCGCTCGGGCTCGCGCAACTCTCCACTTGGCGCAGCAGCTCCGCCTTGCACCACTCTGGAACGCGACGCGGTTAACAAAAAAGTGGAGCTCCCTACTACGGAATAGGACGGCCTAATTCCCCCCCCCCCCCTAGTGTAATATTACGACAGATTAAAAAAAGTGCAAGAGACCAAAAAACCAAAGAAAAAAAAGAAGCATGGTCCGGCGTCGAGCGCCCCTCCCCCCCCCAGCCACAAGATAATGTGAGCGACACCAAAGAGAGTAAAAAAAAAAAAATGGAGGAGGCCACCCTCCTCTAAGCAGATTCTAATGCCCCGAGAGCAATGAGGGTGCAGTGTGAGGCAGACGCTAAGGATTACAATTCGATCTCCATTTTTTTTTTAAATGGACTATCTGGCGACTACCCACTTGGGCAGAAGTCACCGCAAACAAACAACCTAGTTCTAGGCTACTTTAAAATAATTTTTTTTTAAAAGAAAACAATAAAAAAGGGATAACAATCAGGGAGCCTGCGACCTACAAAAAAACAAAAACAACAATAACAAAAAAACAACAAAAACAACTAGTTAAATACAAGAGAGAAGGCCAGCCTCCCCCAAGAAGTCTATCAGTCCACCAGTCATGGTGCACGCACTCGTTCCGAGTACAAGGGACAGGCGGTAGCGACCCCGCCCATCCCGGTATCGGGACAGGTATCGTGCGCGAAGATCACCCAGACTGGGACATTCGACAAGAATGTGCCGAACAGTCTGGGGGACGACGCAGTCGTCGCAATACGGCGCAGGCGAGCGCTGCATCAAATAGCGATGCGTCACACGAGTGTGTCCGATTCGGAGACGACAGAAAGCGACCTGAAGCCGTGGCAGAATTGGGGGATAGGTCCATGGGAACAGTCGCGGCGCAATGGCACGCAACTTTAAGTTCCCTTCGACCGTCTCCCATCTTCTTTGCCAAGCAGTCCGAAGAGCTGCCCGTATTCCTACCATGTAGTCGGTATGAGGAAGAGCGAAACGCTGGTCCGGTCGCAGAGTCCTCGCGGACTCTTTGGCGCGCTCATTCCCCGCAATTCCTACATGTCCAGGAACCCAGCAGAAGATAATCTCGACATCTGCCCGGCTCGCCAGAACTGTAGCGTCACGGATATCGCGAACCAGGAAATGCGGAGATGCGGCCCGAGAGCTATATCTAGCTCTCCAAGGAGTTTCCTGGCCCTAAACCCAAAGGGCTTAGGGTATGACTGGCGTCAGACGCCAGCATAGGCACCGTCAAGATCAGCTGCGGATGCAGTGAGAGCTGTTGGCGACTGAGGGAGGCACCGGGTTCGCGCGTACAAGCGAGTGATGCACTGCACGCGGCGCAGAGCGAGTGGCATCTCCCCAGCATCGACCAACAGGCTCTCAATGGGGGAAGTGCGGAAGGCATCGGTTGTAAGGCGAAGGCCGGTGTGGTGGATCGAATCCACCTTCCGCAATAAACGCTCGGCTGCGGATGCATAAAACTCGCATCCATAGTCGAGCTTCGAACGAACAATGGATCGGTAAAAAAGTAAGGCAGTAGCCCTATCAGCACCCCAAGCGATGAACGTCACGGAACGGAGAATCTTAATGGCGCGGGTACAAGAGACCCTAAGGCTGCGAATATGAGCCTCCCAGGTGAGGCGTCGGTCAAATACAAGACCAAGGAAACTGTGCGATTTAACCACATCCAGGCGCACCCCATTAAGAAACAAGTCTGGGTCGGGGTGGAGCTGTGGATGAGGCAGAAGTGTACCACCTTAGTCTTGGTCAAAGAAAACCGAAACCTGTGCGATTAGGAATAGCGAGAGACACGGTTCAATGCCTGTTGGAGTTAGCATCTGGGCCGCGCCAAAAGAGATCGAAGGTCGTCCACGTAGAGCGTAGCGAGAACATCTTCCGGCAGCACCGAGGTGATGCCGTTGATGCTCAAGGCGAAGAGTGTGACACTGAGGACACTTCCCTGCGGGACACCCTCTTCCTGCTCCTTTGGGCCGGAGAGAGCTCCCCCCACCCGTACGCGGAATCGACGATCTCGCAAAAATTCAGATATAAAGACTGGGAGGCGTCCCCTCGCCCCCATCGTGTGGAGAGTCTCCATGATACCGTATCGCCATGCGGTATCATAGGCCTTCTCCAGATCGAAAAAGACCGTGGCGTAGTGCTGTTCTACGAAGGAAAGTCTCGCAGACGGCATTTTCCAGTCGGAGCAGAGCATCCGACGTGGAGTGGAACTTGCGGAAGCCGCACTGTGCAGAAGACAAATGGCTTCCGCTGTCCAGGAAAAAGGCTAATCTAACATTTACCAATTTCTCCATCAACTTGCACACGCAAGAGGTTAGAGAGATTGGGCGGAAACCGGTCGGAGTAGAGTGATCTCTCCCCGGCTTGCGAAAGGCGAGCACAGTAGCGATTCGCCAGGAATCTGGGAGAAGACCCTCCACCCAGATCCTGTTGAACAAATCTAACAGAAAGGCCATACCTCGCTCACCCAGGTGTCGAAGCATAGCGTACGGGACATCGTCTGGATCATGGGCGGTGTCCGCGCACGAAGCGAGAGCGGAGCGCAACTCACTCACAGTAAACTTGTCGTTGAAGGATTCTCCGCCTCTGGAGGTAAAGTCCAGCCGGCGGCCTTCTCCGACATGACGACGTGCATTGAATGCTGGCGGAGCAGGATCTAGGCTAGCGAATGCGGAAAAAGCGGTCGCGAAGGATTCCGCCACGGACGCGGGGTCCGAGATTGCGGTCCCATTCTCCTGGAGAACGGGAGGGAGGTCCTGCTAGAACTTGCCCCGAATCCTTTTGACTCGCTTCCACACCTCTGCTAAAAGGGTCTTCCCGTTAAGTGAAGATACGTATGCCCGCCAAGAAGAGCGGCGGGCGTGCTTCGAAATAAGAAGAACATAAGAACATAAGAAAAGAAGGAGACTGCAAAAGACCATTCATGGCCTACACTTGGCAGCTCCTGTTCCAGTCAACACACAAAAGATTTCTTACCAGAGAAAAGTCATCAACATTGTCACCCTTTACAGGAGTTCGTCAGATCTAATCTACAATATACATAAAATGCATCCAGAGGATTATGTCCATTCATGCAACCGCAAAATAATCTCCCCACTCCGCAGAAAAATATATACATATGTACATAAAAAAGTCAGTCCCATCTAGCAGCTTCATTCATATATTTATCTAATCTATTCTTAAAACTACCCAGAGAGGAGGCTTCTATCACATGTCTAGTGAGCCTATTCCATTCATCTACCACACGATTTGTAAACCAATTCCTCCCAATCTCCTTCCTAAACCTATACTTATCAAGCTTAAACCCATTGCTACGTGTCCTGTCATGTTCACTAAGTATAAGAACCTTACCCAGATCCCCTTTATTATATCCTTTTACCCATTTGAAGACTTCAATCAATTCCCCTCTGACTCTTCTCCTTTCCAATGTATGTAGATTTAGTTTTCTAAGCCTTTCACCATAAGGTAAGTTCCTTAGCCCACCAATCATCTTTGTCATCCTTCTCTGCACAGACTCAAGCAAATCAATATCCTTCCTATAATATGGTGACCAAAATTGTACTGCATAGTCTAGATGAGGCCTAACTAGCGCCAGATACAGTTTTAGAATGACTTCAGCACTCTTATTGCTTACACTCCTCCTAATGAATCCCAATATCCTATTAGCTTTATTCTTAGCATTTAGGCATTGCTTTCTAGGACGAAGGTCTGAACTTACCAAAATAACCAAGTCCCTCTCACAATCGGTCCTCCCTAAATTTCTCCCATTTAATTTATAACTATTCAGTGGATTATTTCTACCTATACTAAGTACACTACATTTGTCTATGTTAAACTTCATTTGCCATTTCTCAGCCCAATTGGACAGAATGGTCAATTCCTCCTGCATTACAACAGCATCAGAATCAGCCCTAATGGCCCTACCTAGCTTAGTATCATCAGCAAATTTACTCAGGTCACTACTTATACCTATGTCAAGATCATTAATATAAATTAAGAATAGCAAGGGACCCAAAACAGATCCTTGCGGAACTCCACTGCTAACACACCCCCACTCAGATTTAACTCCATCTATACTAACTCTTTGCTGTCTGTCACCAAGCCATGACTGAATCCACCTAAATATACTGCCATCGATCCCGTGTGCTTTAACTTTGCTCAGAAGCCGTAAGTGTGGCACTCGATCAAAAGCCTTACTAAAGTCCAAGTATAAAATATCATAGTTTTCATCATTATCTGCTGCTTCATACACCTTACTATAAAAAGACAGCAAATTAGTCAGGCAGGATTTACCCTTACTAAAGCCATGCTGTGATTCTTTTATCAACTTATGCTTATCCAAGTGATCCCTAATATTCCTTGCTATAATAGATTCCATCATTTTCCCTACCACTGATGTCAAACTTACTGGTCTGTAATTAGACATATTTGTTTTATCCCCTTTCTTAAATATAGGTATCACATTGGCTTTCTTCCATGCCACTGGCACAATGCCACTCTCCAATGATTTTCTAAAGATGCATGCTAGGGGCTCACTTAACACATCCTTGCATTCTTTCAAAATTCTAGGAAAGACCTCATCAGGACCGGGTGCTTTACTACTTTTGATTTTATCAATTTCCTTTGTCACTATCTCCTTTGTGATCAAGATATCCTTTAATTTATCTTCATCACTACCCCGAAAGATCATTGACACCTCGGGTATATTTAGAGTATCCTCCTGTGTAAATACTGAGAGAAAAAAGTCATTTAGCATTCCAGCCATTGAGTCACTATCACTCACTAATTCTCCATTGGAATCTATAAGTGGGCCTATTTTATCTCTAACCTTAGTTTTGTATAATTGATAAAAACTTTTAGGATCTTCCTTTGCCCTATTTGCCACTTTAATTTCATAATTTCTCCTTGCTACTCTAACTAACTTTTTGACATCTCTTGCTAGTTCATTATATCTCTGCCTTAAGTGATCCTCTCCATTTTTTATTTTCCTATAAATGCCCTTTTTAATGCCAATATAATGCTTAATTTTATCTGTCATCCATTTTGGGTCATTATTTTTAGTCCTAATCTCCTTATAAGGAATGTTAATCATCTGACCTGTAATTAATTGCTCAATTATTCTTTCATACTCCTCTTCAATTGTAATCTCTTCCTCCTGGTGATTATTGTCTCCACTAACTGATATCATTGAATCTATTCCTGAATTGATTTCATTGCCTGGTTTCTGTACAACTGCCTCCAGGTAAGTCCTTAGCCCATTATAATTTGCTCTTCTAAAGTCAGGAATTTTAACATTGTTCATGCTACTATCAATACCATTCCATTTCATCTTGAATCTAATTTCACAATGGTCACTATTACCCAAATTTCCTCCAATCTCAGTATCCTTAATAACTTCTTCCCTATTTGTCAGAACTAAATCCAGTATATTATTACCTCTAGTGGGTTCGTTAATAATCTGCCTCAGAAAATTATCTTGGACAACATTCAAAAATTCCTCAGCCTCCTGATCACCCACAAGAGCTTTCCAGTCTATATTTCTGTAATTAAAATCGCCCATTATACACACATGCTTACTTCTACATGCCCGTTCTATCTCCTGCCACAGAAGATTTGAAGCTTCCTTACTAAGATTTGGTGGTCTGTATAATAATCCTATGACAAGCTTGTTTTTACCTTCCTTTACATTTAGCCAGAATGACTCTGTGTTATCATCTAATTTAATTGTACTGTTTACACAACACTGGAGATTATCTTTAATATAAATAATAACCCCTCCTCCTCTCTTCCTATTCCTATCTGTATGGAACATGTTAAAGCCCTCAATCTCAACCTCAGGTTTAAAGTGATTACCTGCCAAATCAAGCCATGACTCTGTTATCGCAATTATATCAAAATTCTCTTCACTCGCTAACGCTCTTAAGAGATCTATCTTATTCCTTATACTCCGACCATTTGTGTAGTATATTTTTAAGGTTTTTTTATTATTCCCATCTTCATTGCATCGTGCTTTTCTATTCCTAGTTATCTGCTCATTCACTTGTGCATTAGTCCCCCTATAACGCATCAGTATGCCCTTTCCCTTAGCTATTCCTCTATCTCTGCATCCCTTCCAATTCCTACACCTGCCCTCTATTCCTGTTATTCCCTTACCTCTAACAGCTTCTAGTTTCCCACCCGTAAGGACCTAATCACACTATCCAGCTCCCCCCATAGAACCTCAACACCTGCCCGACTAAGATGGAGCCCATCCATCGCATACAACCTCCTATTCCCGTACAACCCTCCCCAGACATCTACAAACACCAATCCTAACTCCTCACACAGTCCTTTCACAAATTCATTCAAACCAATTGCACGCGACAACCATTCTACCCCCACATCCAATCTTGGAAGCACACCAGAAACAACACCTTTTACCCTGCTTTTACTCATCCTTTCAACTAACCTTTTATACTGCTCACGTAACTCACATGTACCCACCTTCTTTACATCATTCACTCCCACATGGGTAATCACAACTGCATCCCTCTCACACCCAGAAACCAGCCTATCATACCTCTCACAAACATCACTTACACCAGCACCCGGCAGACAAACTCTCATTCCCTTCCACTTGCTATCACTCAACTTCCTATCTAAATACCTAATCTGAGAGTCACCCATCACTAGCACCTCAGTCATTCTCCTATTCTGTCTTGGCCTAACATTACCCTCCCTCCTGCTCTCAGTCAGACTACCACCCATCCTGCTTTCATCCACAATCACACCAGGCAAATCACTTTCACACTCTTCCTCTCTCAGGACATTGAATCTGTTAGTCAACCTAACAGGTTCTATGTCCCTCTCATTCACACACCTAACCTGTCCTAACTTATCTATCCTATCCATTTTCACCCACCATTCATCATCACTCACAACTTCGACACTGTTCCCAGTCCTAGCCCTATCTTCCACCCTCTTAGCACTAATCTCACCCTTCAATCGCACACTTGCATCTCTTCTCACCTCAAACACCAAATCATTCAACCTCTTACATTCCCCACTCAACCTCCTAACCTCCCCTTCCAGAAAACACACGCGGCATTCAGTTACATTCACTCTCCTTTCAACTCCACATGCATCACACACCACATACACACTACTTTCAAACGGCATGCTCTCACCATCTATACAAACAGCCATACTCTCAGAAATTTACTAAGGAAAAAGTTAACACTCACCCAAAAAAATTCTTGCTCAGGATTGCTGCCAGTTATCTTCCCCAAAAGTATTAATCACTAATGTATTTATTACACAGTGATTGATGTATTAAATAAATACAAGAAAAACTATACACCCAAATCAGTATTATATCCCAATCTTACAATGAGAATCAAGAGCTTCCTGCAAGACAACCTTCCAGAACCTAGCCCTAGCTCGACGAAATTCACCCACAGTAAAATCGTTCGGGCGGCGCTTATAGCGCATGTAGGCATAACGCTTCTCTTTGAGGGCCGTCTCACACTCAGCCGACCACCATGGAAGTGGTCGGCGTGCAAAACGGCCAGACGTTCTAGGAATAGTAGTCAGGCCCGCGGCGATGAGGTTGGCGGAGAAAAATCTACGGCCTCATCTACCGACCTAAACTCCTCGACTGAGATAGAGAATTCAGTCATTTCCTGAAATGCAGGCCACCGCGCCCGCCCCAGCACCACCGAGGTGGGCTCTCAGGCGGCAGTTGCCCTGAAAATGATAATTGAATGGGAAAGTGATCACTACCATGGAGGTCATCGACCACCCCCCAATCAATATCAGGCTGTGCATCCAAAGAGCACAAAGGTAGGTCAAGGCAAGAAAATAAAGCGGTTCTCGGACAGTGATGCGTAAACTCATCCACGTTTAGGACACCCATCTCAAGCTTTTCGATCAGATCGGTAAGGACTTGTCCCCTGGGATTTATTGAGTAATCTCCCCAGAGAGGATGCCTGCCGTTCAGATATCCAAGCAAGAGAAAGGGCCTCGGCAACCGTGCCACGACGCGGCGGAAGTCCCCCGCGTCGAAGTCAGCTGACGGTGGAATGTACGCAGAAATGATAGTATACTTCCTATCCAGGTGCAACTGCACAGCCACTGCCTGAAAGGGGGTATCTAAAGAGAAAGGAAGAACGGAGACATCATACCGGGTGTAAACCACGCATCCGCAAGCCCGGTCATCTCGTGGTGGTGGGGTCGCAAGACCCTTAAACCCCGGGGGGGGGGGCAGGGGGCACGCGCCTAGCATGGTCTACTGCAGAAAGATAGCTAACGGGAAACGGGACGAGACGAGCCTCCGCAGCTCCTACCAGCTGGCCCGTAGTCCAATGCAATTCCATTAGAGGAATATGCCCTCCAGGCCTAGCTCGGAGAAGACGCGGGAGCCCTCCTCGAACAGAAGACCCTCACGGGAATGGCCGTACGCTTCCCGGAGGCAGAACCCCGGGCGCTGTTGGCCGGACAAAGCGCTGAAGGCGCTGTCGCCTTCGAGGACTTATTCGGGGAGGTTGGGCTCGCCATGCGAGTCTTTTCGTTACTCCGCCTCGAAACCTTAGGCGGGCGTTGCGGCTTCGGAGGCGGGGGGGCCCTCTTTTCGAGGAACCACCGTCTCCGAGCCACTCGCTCCACCAGTAGGCGTGGGCGAAGGAGCCGAAGCTCCTTTGTTGCTGTCCTCCTTTCGGGGGACAACTTTAGGAACCCCGGAAGATGGTCTAGCAACCAACTTCAGGGGTGTTGCCTCCTGCGAGTCTAACGACTCGGTGTTGGCCGTTTCACCTTACGGGAAACGGTCACGCTGGGGGAAGACGGGGGAGCCCTTTGTGCCGCAAGGTTTACCAGGGAAGCACCCGGGTTGAGTAGAGCCCGCAGAAGGGCTCCGAATGGGCGTGGAAACAACCGTGCTCGTTGGCCTGGATGGGCCACGAGCAGAGGGTATCTTTCTAAGCATTGAAGCGCAAGACGTCCCAGGCAGAGCCGGGCGCGCCAGGACCAAGTCCTTAGCCTCGCGGAATGAGAGACGATCCTGGGCCTGAACGGACAGGATTTCTTTCTCGAGGAGATATGCACCACATTGCTTCGAAGAAGCGGGGTGCGGCTCTCCGCAATTGATACACTTGGCCAGCTTTAGAGTGATAGCTTCAATGGAGTAGTTCACGAGTTCCCTCGCATAAACTACTCCTTTCACAAAGTTCATGGTAGAGTCCGAAGAGGGCTTATATTAGCCGCCTCGGAGAGACCCGCCGCATTCGCCAGAAGGCTCCATTCCGAGAAACGCGTCACCTTCTGCTCTTGACCCTTCACACTAGCTAAACTCTCCTCTGATGGATCATGTTGTCCTTAGCCAACACGGTGCCATCAGTGGAGCGAATAAATAGGAAGCGTTTGAAGCCAGCGGGCTCGAAAACGCCGGGTAATCTCTGAATGAGGGGCCCCGATGTAATCGAGGCTCCGCTCTGCGCTCTAGCACTTTTGGTCATTGGGGCCGGATGTGCAGATCTTGGCTTGGTCGCTTACTGAAATAGCAGCAGACCTATAAGTCCCCGCAGCCCCCCCCCCCCCCGAGTCTTTTTTTTTTTCTTTTTAGGAGAGGATGGCGGGAAATGAACCCTCTTCTCCCCTCCGAGAGAAACCCCCAGGCCAGATGGACCGGCCTCAGCAAGGTCCTTCATCGAGATGGAGAAAGTCCGGGCAGTCGTAGGAGCACCGGTCGGAGGAGATCCCTTCCCTCCTTGTACTGCCTTGGAAACCCAGCCGTTTGAGGAGGACTTTGCATAGAAGCGGACTCGAGTTCGGTGCTTGGCGCCAGGCCAGGATTCGCTCCCATGGAAGGCCCTACCGTCTGAGGCTGGGTTGCCTCAAGGACCATGTCTATATCGGGTGGGGCCTCCCCCCCCCCCCAAGGACATCACAGGTCATATGTCTTGTCTTGGGAGGCACAGGCCTTGACCCCTGCTAGGTTTAGTATTCTAGCCAGCAGGTCTTTTGAGGGAAGCGACCGAAGGGGCCTGGCTTCCCTCTCCCCCCCTAAGGGGGTTTGCCCTACCGAGCCGCTTCAATGTGGAGTGGTCGGCTATGGGCTGCCTGCTGGCTTTCTTGGCAGTCCCCTTGGAAAGTAAAGGGAGGACTGCCGCTGGAAAGAGGGAGGTGCCCAAAGGCACCTCCAGACAAGGTGGTGAAGGGGAGTCCCGTACACCCGTCTGCCAAGGAGAGGAGTAAGCCTCCTTTCCGGTTAGAGGAATTTGGAGGGTCCCTGCGAGAGCACAGGAGAGGAACTTCCATTTTTTTTCTGTGGAGCTGCCCGAAGGCGGCTCCGTTGATTGTGAGGAAAAAAGGGAAAGTTTTTTTTTCTAAATTTGCACCATTGGGCATGGTGACCCTAATTTTCTCACGAGATGCACACACGCTCATCACCTCTCGCAGTAGCCCACCCTGCAAGGGGTTCGTACAGACCTGGCAGAGCCAGGTTCCGCCATTCAAGAAGCAGGTTGTTAAAAACCCACCATCCCAAACCGGAGCTCAGGGGTTACGAAACATTGTCCCCTTCCCCATCAGCCCCGATCCGGGATAGTTGGCTGAGAAGGTCAGCATCTACCCTGTGAAATTTGAGGCTGACCAGAGAAAGTTGTGGGAGAGGTTGTATGAAAAGCGAGGAAGTAGGGGAGAAATACAGGCTGTCTGAAAGGAGAAGAAGCTAAGCTAGGGGTGGACGGGGCGCCGAGTCCTGTCAGCACGGCGGCCAAGAAGGCAAATCGCCGAGCCCCGTCCAGGGGCAGAACCGTCGGTGGATCGAGGCTACCTTCTGCAATACACGCTCTACTGCGGATGTATACAAGTCGCATGGAGACGAGCCTGCACGAGAAAAACTCAATGGCCTTATCCACTGAGCTTAAACTCCTTGCCTGGGATAGAGAAATGTGGTCCACACAGCCTGTTCCAGTGGCACATAAAATGATTTGAATGGGAAAGTGATCACTACCATGAAAGTCATCTACTACCACTGACCCCAAATCAGGCTGTGCATCCGGAGAGCACAGGGATAGATCAAGGCAGGAAAAAGAAGCGGTTCTCGGACAGTAATGCGTAAGCTCATCCACATTTAGGACACCTCTCTACAGCTCGTCAAGGACCTGACCCCTGTGATTGAACCCTTATAGGGGATGTCTACCGTTCAAACCTCCGAGCAGAAGAAAGGTTCTCGGCAACCGTGACACACAGTGGCGGAAATCGAACGCGTCGAAGCCGGCTGACGGTTAAATGTATGCACAGATATCAATATACTTCCTATCCACGTGTAGATGCACTGACACTTCCTGAAAAGTATTTATAGCAAATAGAAGAACGGAAGCATGCCGCGTGTAATCGCGCATCCTCCTGCCCGGCCACTATCCTGGGAAGAGATAAGTCGGCGGTAAACGTTCAAGTAGGGGGTCGGGGGAGCCATAGTTTTAGCGGCGGCTGGGTGTGAAAAAGTTCTGCAGCGAGCTCTACCAGGAGAGCGAAGACTGGATGTGAAAAGGTTCTGCAGCGAGGTGTACGGGGAGAGCGAAGGCGGGTAGAACTCAAAAAGGGTTCCGAATGGGGGAGGGGGAAACGACCGTGCTCGTTGGCATGATGGGGCATTATTTAATATTGAAGCGTAATATGTCATAGGAAGCGCCGGGCGGTCCAGGACCAGCTCCTTAGCCTCGCGAAATGAGAGATGATTCGCAGCCTAAACAACCAGGATTTCCTTCTCCAGGAGATACGCACCACTTTGCTTCGAAGAAGCAGGGGTGACTATGCGAAATTGACACACTTGGCCATACACGATAGGGACTTATCTTGAGCGGCCTTTGAGAAACTTATACAGAATTTGTACATTTATAAGAGCGATTCGTATGGGCGAAACGGTGGCATTAGTAGCAAATCCGAGTTAGTGGCACGAATGCGTGCACGTGGTAGCGATATCAACTGGTACGCACCGACTCTGAACTTGTCACGGTCGAACGTGACGAACATTGCAGGGGTGGGTCTCTAGGTCCCTCCTTGTTTTCTCATCATATGTTCGATCTTGACCCACCCCAAGGTCAGCCAGCTCTAAGGTGATGTCCACGAGTTCCTTTGCAAATAGCACTCCTTTCACGAACATCATGCTAGAGTGCGGCATCACACTGACTGGCGAGCCATTGAGTATCCAAAGGGCACTATTTATGGACCTCATAGTGGAGACCCTCGGACGCTGAGGTAGTGTATAGTCGTAGAAAAGGAGGAATGCTGAAGGAACAATAATTCGGTACCGCCCCCTCAGAGAATTCAAGTAAAACCAAATATGGGGTTCCTTATTTGGACTCAGGTGGGGAGGAGATGCGGATCCGGGTACCAAGTGTAGCGGGGGAAGTGGGTAAGCTGGGTCGGACGTGGCGCTAAGTCCCCTCGACCACCGCATGACAGGATCGCCACCATCATAAGTGCTACCCCTTGTCCTGCTACGGGATAATACAGTGACCTTGCATTCGCGGAGGATGCTGTTCCCTCCCCCTCCCCCCATCCCCAAGGATTAGGTTCAAAACCACGAGTACGAACCGCCCCTCCCCTCCCCTAACTTTAGGGCCACAACTGGGCTACTCAAACTTTAAGGATGAAGCGCAACCCACCCTCAGAACTCCCCATTAAAATAGTTCATGGGTGAGGGTGTCTAGACATGAAGACCCCATTGGATAAGGGGGCTCAAGGGGAGGGGGTTGGCACTTATAGAACTCATCTGGCGAAAGCTACCAAAGGCCGCAATTAATTTCAGCCTAATATGGAGGGGGAAGTGTCGCCATACCTAGAATGCCGTGCACGAGGAGGAGCGGGAATCCAGACTCGAGCATGAGGCGTATGGCCGAGGGCGACTGGGCAGCGAGGGAGATGGTCTGGAGGTGGTGTTGGGCGATAGAGATGACCGACGGATCTTGCAGGATCAAGCGGCTCTCGGGCCCGGGCGGGGGACACCCGTCTTGACTACCCTTCATGTCGTCCGTGTAGGAGGCGCGAATCTCTGCTTCGCGGTCTTTCCTGAAACGAGGGAAGATATCGATATCAATGCTAGAGACCAAATTGTCAGAGATAAACGACAGGGGTAAGCAGGTTTCTTTTAAAACATTAGAGACGATTAGTATGATATAAAACTAGGAAGCCATATCACCAGGTTTCAATTGTACCAATGGCATTATACCCCATGCTACACCATTTTTTTATTATAAGGGCCCATATGACGACTGCTGCCGAAGGCATAAGCCACCGTTATTAAAACTTAAGCTAAGGCTACTACAAAATTCACACAAAAAAACAAACCAAAGAAAAATAAAATAAAAAAAGCAAGAAGGAAGAACGATAATGTAATAAAATTGGAGGACAGCCTATGGCAAAAAGTACATAGGGCTGTGAGTACAAACTCTCCCCAATTCACGAGATAAAGGGTAGCGACCCCACTCGTCACGGTAAAGGAAGAGCTAAGGTGCGCCAAGATCATCCAGATTCGGACATTCAACAGCCTGAGGGAAAACGCAGTTGTCGAGGTAAGGTGCAGGGAGCGCTTCATCAAATGGTGATGCGCCCCGAGTGTGGCCATTTTGAAAACGACAGAAGGCCCCTGAGACCGTCGAGGCATGGGTGGGTAGGACCATGGGAAGAGTCACGGCGCGATGGCCCCAATATTAAGTTCTCCCCCAGCGACTCCCATGTTTTTTACCATGCAATCCGGATGGTTGAGCTGATTCCGATTATGCAGTCAGTGTGAGGGAGAGCGAAACGCTAGTAGACTCTCCGTAACAATGGCGTTACGGATACCACAAACCACTTTGAGTAGAGATTCCAAGGCCCAGAAGGAACTCGGATCACAATCCGGTCTCCAAACCCACGCACAACACGTTATCTGCCGAAGCGAGTGGTATATTGTAACCAGGTCGACCGTAAAGAGAGACGCAGCGCCTGGTGGTAGAGCCCCGCTGACTTCAAACAGATGGAGAGGGCGTGGAAGAGCACTCCCTCCTTGGACTGGGAGCCATCCGTGTACACTGACACGGATACAGCTTGAGAAGAAGAGTGTTCTAAAAAGGTCGAACGCATTACTCTCGGCGCTGTGGAAGATTTACTTAGTAAATAGCCCTCTCTGCGGATGCAGAGAGGGCCGTTGGCGACTGAGGGAGAAGCAGGGCACGCCCATAAAGCGCATAACGCACTGTTTAGGGCGGATTTCTCCGGCAAGGACAAGGCTCTCAAAGGGGGAAGTGAGAGCAGAAGAAGGCACCGGAGGCTAGAGACGGGTGTGGTGTATAGAGACCACCTTCCGCACTACATAAAGAGCTGTGGATGCGACAACTTGGATCAGTTGTTAAGCTTAATACGAACAAAGGATTGCTAAATTAAGGCAGTGACCCTATCAGTACCCCAAAGTGCTGAACGTCACGGAGCGACGAATGTCAAAAGCGGGTCCAAGAGACCTGAAGGCTGTGAATAAGATCCTCCTGGGTGACGTGTCAGTCAAAAAAACAAGACCAAGGAAACGGTGCGAATCCACCACTTCCAGGAGAACCCGGTTTAGGAATAAATCAGAGTGGGGGTGGAATGGTGGATGGCGGCCAAAATGGATTAATATAATTACTATCTAGGCCACTCCAAAAAAAGAGAGAAAGGTCTATATAGAGTGTAGCGAGAACATCTTCCGGCAGCACTGATGATAGCGTTGATGATTAGGGCAAGTAGTGCAACACTCAAGACACTTACCTGCGGGACGCTCTGCTCTCTTCCAGCTTTGTTGGGTCCGAAAGGGCTTCCCACCTATATGTGGATTTTTAAAAAAATTTTAGGAGCTCATCTGGTGAAGGCCTACTTGGGCATAAGTTGCGGTACTCACGAAAGCATAGCACGAGGCTACATAAACAAAAAAAAATATGTAAAAAAACACAAACAATAAAAAAAAGGAAAAAGGAAAGGGGAAACAAGCAGGAAGCACGTTCCGGCATCGGGGGGAGAAACAACAACAAAAACCAACAAAACAAAACAGTTAAATAAAGTGGAAGGCCAGCCCCCTCCAAAAAGTCAATGTGCACGAACTCATCACGAGTACAAGGGACAAGCGGTAGCAAACCACGCTCATCCCGGTACCGGGACAGGTAGCGTGCGCGAACATCCTCCAGACTGGGACATTCAACAAGAATGTGCCGAACATTCTGGGGGACAACGGAGTCTTCACAGTAGGGCGCAGGCGAGCGCTCCATAACATGGAGGTGCGTCCCGCGAGTGTTTCCAATTCGGAGACGACAGAAAGCAACCTGAAGCCGTCGCGGCATTTGGGGTAGGTCCATGGGAACAGTTGCGGCGCAATGGCACGCAACTTTAGGTTCCCATCTTCTTTGCCAAGGAGCTACCCGTATTATTGCCATGTAATCGGTGTGAGGAAGAGCGAAACGCCGGTCTAGTCGCCCAGTCCTCGTGGACTCTTTGGCGCATTAGATAATCTCGACATCCGCTCGGATCGCCGAAACCGTGGTGCCACGGATATTGCGAACCAGGGAATGCGGAGATTCGAATGACCCGAGAGCACTCAGGGCGCTTTCTGAGTCGCTATAAATCACAATCCGGTCTCCGAACCGGGTGGTGTATTGCAACCAGCTCGGCCGTGAAGACAGACCTGGTAGAGCGCTGCTGACTTCAAACACAGGGGATACATCGTGGAAGCCGTCCCCCTCTTGGGACTTGGGACAATACGTATACACTGGCATAGTTCCAGCGTGACAAGAAGTGTTCTCCAAAAAGACCGAACGCAATAGTCCCGGCGCTGTACAAGCCTTGGGAGCAGAGGCGTGGCGATGAATGGTCAAAGGTGGGACCATCCAGGGTGGCGTCCTGGGCACAACCAGGGGCGTTACCGGCCCTAGAGCTATACCTAGTTCTCGAAGGAGTTTCCTGGGCCTAAACCGGAAGGGCTTAGGGTATGACTGGTGCGTCTTGGCGGCATAGGCACCGTCGAGATCAGATGCGAATGCAGTGAGAGCTGTTGCCGACTGAGGGAGTCACCGGGCTCGTGCGTACGGGCGAATAATGCACTGTGCACGGCGTAGAGCGAGTGGCATCTCCACAGCATCGACAAGTAGGCTCTGAATGGGGTAAGTGCCAGGTCGCCAGGCGAAGGCCGGTGTGGTGGATAGAGTCTACCTTCCACAATACACGCTCGGCTGCGGATGCATAAAACTCGCATCCGTAATCGAGCTTCGAACCAACAAAGGATCGATAAAAAACCCCAAGAATATTCATGGCGTGGGTACAAGAGTCCCTAAGGCTGCGAATATGAGCCTCCCAGAGTGAGGCGTCTCTCAAATAAAAGACCAAGGAAAGGGTGCGAGTCCAACACTTCCAGGCGCACCCCATTGAGAAATAAGTCTGGGTCAGGATGGAGCCATGGATGGCGGCAGAAGTGCACCGCCTTAGTCTTGGCCAAGGAAAACCGAAGCTTGTGCGCTTCGGCATAGCGAGAGACGCGGTTCAATGTCTGATGGAGTTGATGCTCCAGAGTTGGCATCTGGGCCGCGCCAAAAGAAATCGAAAGGTCGTCCAAGTAAAGCGTAGCGAGAACATCTTCCCGCAGCACCGAGGTGATGCCGTTGATGCTCAAGGAAAAGTGTGACACATAGGACACTTCTCCACGGGACACCCTCTTCCTGCTCCATTGGGCAGGAGAGGGCTCTGCCAAAACCCGTACGCAGAATCGACGATCTCGCAAAAATTGATATAAAGATTGGGAGGCGTCCCCTCCTCACTATCGTGTGGAGAGACTCCATGCGGTATCAGAGGCCTTCTCCAGATCGAAAAACACCGGGGCTTTGTGCTGTCTACGAAGGAAGGCCTCGCAGACGGCATTTTCCAGAGCATCCGACGTGAGGTGGAACTTGCGGAAGCCGCACCGTGCACAGGACAGATGGCCTGTGCTGTACAGGAAAAAGATAATCTAACATTTACCAATCCCTCCATCAAATTACACACGTAGGAGGTTAGAGAGATTGAGCGGAAAACGGCCAGGCTAGAGTGATCTATCCCAGGTTTGCGAAAAGTGATTCGCCAGGAATCTGGGAGGATACCCTCTATCAAGATCCAGTTAAACAAATCTAACAGAAAGGCTATGCCTCGCTCACCCACGTGTCGAGGCATGGCGTACGGGACATCGTCTGGACCACGGGCGGTGTCCGCGCACGAAGCGAGAGCGGAACGCCTCACTCAGAGTAAACCTGTCCAGTCGGTGGCCTTTCGCAACATTACGACATGCATTGAATGCTGGCGGAGCAGCATTCCGGGTAGAGAATGCACTGAAAGCGGTCGTGAAAGGTTCCGTCACGGACGCGGGGTCCGAGATTGGGGTCCTATTCTCCTGAGAACGGGAGTGGGGTTCTGCGAGAACTTGCCCCGAATCTTTTTGACCCCGCAGGCTCCAAGCACTACCAGGCGGGGTCTATGATTGCAGCGGCCCAGAAAATGATATCTGAATGGGAAAATGATAACTACCATGGAGGTCATCGACCACCCCTCACCCCAAATCAGACTGTGCATCTGGAGAGCACAAAGATAAATCGAGGCAGGAAAACGAAGCGGTTCTCGGGAAGTGATGTGTAAACTCATCCACATTTAGGACACCTATATCCAGCTCGTCGATCAGGGCGGCAAGGACTTGACCACTGGGATTAATCGAGTAGTCTCCCCAGATGGGCTGTCTACCTTTCAGATCTCCGAGCTAGAGAAAGGGACTCGGCAACCGTGCCACGACGCGGTGTAAGTCCCCCGCGTCGATGTCGGCTAACGGTGGAATGCAGTATACCTCCTATCCAGGTGAAGCTGCATAGCTACTGCCTAAAAGGAGGTATCTAAAGCAAAGAGAAGAACGGAGATATCATCCTGCCTGGCCTCCGCGGCTCCTCCCAGTTGGCCCGGAATCCGCAGCAATTCATTGAAGGAATATGCCCTCCAGGGTTAGCTTCTAGGAGATGCAGGGGGCCCTCTTCGAAGACCCTCACGGGAATGGCCGTACACTTCCCGGAGGCAGAACTCCGGGCGCTGTTGGCAGATAATGCGCTAAAGGCGCATTATATATATCAAAGGATATATCGATGGGGGGGGGGGAGGTTGGGCTCGCCATGCGAGTTTTTTCCTCCCTCCCTCTCGAAACCTTAGGCAGGCAGGGGTCCTTCCTTTGGAGGGTCCACCGTCTTCGAGTCACAAAGCCTACCACTTGGTGTAGGCGTACTAGACAGCGCCGGGGGCGCCAAGACCAAGTGCTTAGCCTCGCGAAATGAGAGACGATCCTGGGCAAGAACGGTCTTGATTTCGTTCTCAAGCAGATACCCACCACATTGCTTCGAAGAAACGAGGTTGGGCTCTCCCCACTTGACACACGATTTGGACTTAGCGTGCGCGGCCTTTGAGCAACTTAGGCAAACTTCGGGTAGCCTCGAATTGGCATGTATACAGGCGGTAGCAATATCAACCAGCACGCATCGACTCACGGAGCTTGTCACAGTCGAACGTAACCAAGATGGTAGGGGTGGGTCTTGCGGCCCCTACCTGTTTTCTCATCACACGTTCGACTTTGACCCCTCCATGGTCGGCCAGCTCTAAGTTGATGTCATCTATGTAGTAGTGAACGAGTTCCTTGCATAAACTAGTCCTTTCACGAAGTTCATGGTAGAGTGCGGCGTCTCACTCACCGGGGTGCCATCAAGTGTGCGAAGGGCACTAATCATGGCGTCCTCGGAGCGATTAAACTCTTTCGCCAGAAGGCACCCGTCCGCGAAATGTTTCACCTTCGGTTCTCTACCAATCACGTCAGCTAGTGCTTTCTTGTGATGGATCATGTTGCCATTGCCCAACGTGCTCCCATCAGGGAAGCGAATAAACAGAGAGAGTTTGAGGCCAGCGGGCTCGAAAACGCTAGGTAATCTCTGAATGAGGGGCCCGGTCTGCGCACTTGCAATTTTGGTCTTTTTCTGGGATTCCCTACCCGGGGGAGCACCGGGACCGGACGTGCCGATCTTGGCTTGGTCGCTTTACGAAACGGCATTGGACCCGTCCATCTCCGTGGCTACCGCGGAGGGAGAGGATACCAGTCTTTTTGTCTTCTTCCTGTTTCTTTTCCTTTTAGAAGAGGAGGGTTGGGAATGAATCCGCTTCTCTCCTTCACCGGAAGGAGCCCTTAGGCCAGATGAACGGGCCTCGGCAAGATCCTTCTCTGAAATGGACAAGGTCTTGGCAGTCACAGGGTCACCAGCTGGGGGAGAGAACCCTCCTCTCCTTGTGAGGCCTCGGGGCCGTGAGAAGCTTGCACAGGGGCGGACTCTGGTTCTGTGCTTGGCACCGAGCCCGGCACTGCGAGCTAACCCTACGAATCTGACCTGTCATCGGTGATGGAGGTGCTGCTGCAGTCGATGACGGTAAGGAAGCCCATGTATAGCAGGAGATGGGTGAAAAAGTGAGGTCGCACTTTGCAGAGGGAGCAGATGATGTAATCCAGCCCTTCCTTGATGGCGCCTGATGTCCTCTCGCACCATGTATAAACCTTCCTGTAGGGGGAGGGAGAATTTCAGTTAAGGACTCGAGACCTAGAGCCATATCGAGGTGAGATCCTCCTAAAGAGAGTCGAGGGCACCACCCACTTGAGTTCGGGGAGACGTGCGCAAAACAAGCACACAAGAGATGGATAACATACGGGTATGATTTAGGAATTAGTTCCGGGAAGACGCTAGATCGGACAAAGCCACCCTGTAGAAGAGCTTTATTCATCGGCTACACTTAATTTAAAGCAAAACCAAAGAGATATCCCGCACTGTTTGTCAAGAAAGAGGAAGTTAGAGTGAAAATGTCTACAAGATATATGGCAGCAAAGCTTCCTGCAGGAAATGGGGCTGGGATGGCACGCAATCTTCCAGATAGCATCTGCAGCACGATGGCCGATGCTCCGTCTCTTACCCCCGATCACGTATATACTAGCAATTATACAGACACGTGCATCGGCTATACTCACATGGGAGCATACACACACACATACCTCAACCTCATAAGGGTCCTACACCCATCGAAGATCTTGGGCATCCCAGATCTTAATTCGCCGTTTCACACGTTAAGTAAAGCAACACCGGCTACGGTTACTCACCGGATGGAGTCCAGATTCGGGTCGACGAGTATGTAGGATCGGCGTGGCTCGGATATCACAATGTACTATGTCGTTACTGATACAATCCCACTTAGATCGTCCCCTGACGCCTCCAAAGTGAACCCTCCCTCCCCGAAACGGGCCGATCGATACCTGAAGAGGGAATCCGTGATCAGCGTCGCCACGTCGTCGTCATTAGCATTCCACAAGATGGCGGCGAAACAATGCAGGATCTCGGGGTTGACCGAGACACGGTGAGCCCGCTCGCTCTCCTCCTCCTCCTCCTCGTCCTCCCGCGAGCTATGTCCGACGCCACCACCAGGGGTCTCCTCCAGCATCCGGGTGAACCACTCGACGAGGAGAGTCGCCCCCTCGCGGCTGATACTGATCCGGCACAAAAGCGCCACTGCGGCGTCCACCGACGACGACGACCCTAGGAGGTGAAGAGCAAACGTGACGACTGCGGATTTTCAGCACCACCTTATTACTTACCGTTTTCTCATAAACGGGTTGGTGTGCATCAACGCTAGGCGCTGATGCCCGTACACAATAAGCGGTTATCGTGAAAGGTCTTGGCGCAAATCACAGACTTCGGGTAAAGACGACTTTGCACGTCTACAGGAGCGATTCGTATAACTAAAGCGGTGGCAGTAGTAGGCCCTTCGCGGTAGTGGCTCGAATGCCTGGACGCGATAACAACCGAAACGCACCGACTCAAGGAGCCTGTCACGATCGAACATGACGAGTGTAGGGGTTTCGATGGGCCATCCCATTTTCTTACCGCACGTTCGACCTTGGCCAGCTTTTCGGTCGTCTTCCAAGGAGTAGCTCACAAGTTCCTAAACATAAACCTCCTCTTTCACGAAATTCATGGTAGAGTGCGGTGTCACCTTCACCGGCGCACCATTGAATATCCGAAAAGGACTAATAATGGCCGCCAAGAAGGGTCCGCCGCATTCGCCAAAGGCTCCCATCCGAAAACGTATGACCTTCGGCCATTGGACAACTTGCTGCCATCAGTGGAGCGAATAACTAAAAAGCACTCAAAGAACGAAAGTGATCTCTCAAGGAGGAGCTCAGACGTATTCAAGAGACAGCTCACCATACTTACAACTTTGGTCTTTGTCTTAGCAAAGTCACTTGCCCAAACGCCAGCCAAACCCATCCGTCACCGAACCCCGCGCGGGGGAAGAAACACCCATAGTCCTATTTTCATTCTAACCTTATCCTTTCTATTTTGGAGAGAAGGTAAGAGTCCGCTTATCTCCATCCCTGGAAAGGGACCAAATGACGGACCGAAACGCCTCGGCCAAATCATACACAGAAATAGAGATCTTGTTTGGCAAGGAGGAACAGGCGTGGGAGGAAGTTCCTCCTCCTCCTCTCCTTGTGAGTCATTGGGAAGGACCTTTTAGAGGAGCGGTCTCAGGTTCGCCCCTATGCAAGACAATGCCATCTGAGACGGGATCATCTTTCCCTCAGGAGGTTCTTCCAAAGGGGCATCCCCGGCCAAGGTGTCGGTTACCCCACCGGAGAATCATAGGACCGATAGCCCTTCACTAAGTCGTTGTAGCCGTCTGCCTGCCGACCTGCATTGGGAAAAAAGGGGGAGCGGGGCCGCCGGTAGGCAACTCTTCACAAGTAAGGAGCAAACTCCCGAACCTATAGCTATTGGAGAAGGGGGAACCCAGACTACGCTAGGGGAATCTTGGCGGGAGTAACCTGAAGGCGGTTACAAACGGGAAAACCCCCTTATCGATCAAGGGTGGTGGCGAGACAGAAGCCCCGCAACCAAGATTAAATGGTGAATTGAGGGGGACAATCAGTAATGGCCAACTGTTTAAAAATTCACTGCCCCAATATGGGTTCGGCCAAGTGGAGCTTCTTACGTAGCCGGGGCTATAGCGCTGCGAGGGCCTGTATATGCCATCAACACCCCATCCCTCCTTAGGAACCCCATACCAAAACCTACCCATGTCATGGTAGACAGACCTGAGTGGCAGATGCAGCTTGGTGACGGTCACCGCGCCGAACATCCCGTGCAGAAGGAAGCCAGAGCAGTAGAAGGGGTGGGCGGCAATTAAGGGAGTGGAAAGGGCGCATAAAAGGACCGGGGGCTGGCACCAGCTTCTCTTACACCTGGGCCCAGAGTGGAGGATTCCTGGTCCGTTCTATTCTTGCGGGCACTGAGGTCGGGAGGACGTGGTGCTCCTCCATGTTTCAGATGTAGCATGCCCCCCGCCCCCGACGATACACTTTAGAGCGAACCGACAACTTCTCCCAAGCCCCATCAGAGTGATCGTCTCCGCACAATGAAGGATAGGGCTTCGGGGGTCCCAAATTTGCCCTCAGGCCGAGAGGATCACGTATAAGAGGCTACACAACATCCTGAAAAAAAACCCACCATGCCCACCCCCTTCCCTTATCGAATACAATCTTAACCAAGACCCATACCCCTTAACATTTTGTGAGGAAATGGCATAATCCAACGAGGAACCCTCGTCAGGGTCCCTTAAAACCGGACTTACCCATTGGCTGGAGCATGATAGGGTGATTGAAGAGACACTTGACCAGGCGGTGTAACATCTCCTGGTTGAAGCTGACCAGCGCGAAAGTGGTGTTGGAGAGGAGGGTAGAGGCGAGGGTGTTGATCAGTTCACAGTTGCTGCGGGTGACAGCGTCACCTAAAATGTCCACCGGCGCAGTCGATGGTGCGATGTTGGGCTGCGCGCAGCTGGTAGCCAAAAGTGCTACCATGGCTTCGATCACACCTTGCACGCGCAGTCCGGACTCCATCATTATGTCAAAACCACCAGGGACATCGAACATGCAGTGGTCCACCAAGCGCAGCCACCAGTAACTGTAGAAGTCACGTCCGTTCGGTTATAATACAATGAATGCGTCCAGAAAGGTAAAGCACATAACCCCAGTAGACAACCCGCGGCGCTAGGGAAGAGCGGTGGGAAATCGCGAAACTTTCGGCAGTACTCTTCTGAAGGTGTGACGAGAGGGACAAGATAAGCCTCGCCAACCAGAACGCGTAGGAACACTTATTTTAAAGATCCCTGCGGCAACCAACGAGAGCATGGACATCGTAACACCCAATAAGAGCAACCACTCAAGGAACAGTTAAGAAACACCATCAAGCGTGACGTGACAAATTATGGCAACTGTACAATGACCCAGTGGGAGGCAAGATCGAGAGACGAAATTGAGGTGGTTTCTTTTTTGCATGAACCAATCAAGGCAACAAAAAGCTAAGGCATTGCCTTCGCAACACACAAAATTTCATCTTTTTGTTGTAGCAGATCCCCATGGAACCGCGGAAGAGGGACTTTCCTGAACCTATGCCCGATCCCAAGGCATGCCCCATTACCTGGATTTGTGGGGTCCTTGTTCCCAGGTGGCGTCGCGGGGCGGGACCTTGTTCTTGAAAGTGGTCGTCCCAAACAACTTGAGGTGGGACAAACCGAGTGTGGACTGATCCCGGGGGCGGTGGAGACGAACCACGATAACGGAAGCAACGACGGGGTTCCGCAGGGAGACGTTGATGCAAGAGAGGCCCGCAGTACACAACATGCTAGTCACAGGGATCAGGCACCCTCCTTCGATGCCAGTCTCCAGGGAGATGCCAGACGGGCAAACTGTTAAAGAAGAAGAGTGGGTAAAAAAAAAACAATACTTTACTCGCACAAAAATACTTGTGGACACGACTAGTCTTCAAATGTGAACACCCAGTAACACTTACTTCCAAGGGGCATGGTATGTGGCTGAAGCTGAACCTCATGTAGGAGAATGGGGCAAGGGAGAGTAAGGTTCAAATCAACCCAGTTTTCTTCGGGTGAAAAGTGATAAGACCACAGGGGACTCTGAAATGAAGACTGGTAAAAAAAAGTGATCTCTTTTCGCTACCAATTTTCCCCACATGGAGTTGACTAAGGTCGAACCCAGCCAAGTTAAGCCACATTAGGAGTGGTTAGTTCTCGGAAGGAATCCAAAGACTGTGGAGACTGCCATCTAGCGACCCGTGGGTCAGATGCCACTTAAACTACAGGTCTTCAGTGAGAAAGTGCTAGAACAAAAGGGTGGCAAAACTCACTCCCAACATGGCGAGGCAGGCAAGCACTAATTCTACTCAAATTACCCTCTCCTTTCTCTACACTATAGAACATAATATTATAAACCACACAACCACAAAGTACGGGCGGGCATCAGGGTCATCAGTGCGCTCGCAGGAACAAGACTCAGGTGCATAGCTCACCAAGCCAGCGACCCCATATCCACGCTTAGTCGACTTTTACTCTACGCGTGAGAGGAGAGTACGCTTCCTGCCCCATTCCTCTTATTTATGAGATGGTAGTTTTTAAGAGAAAAATAACGAGGGTATATCTGCCAAGATGGAAACGTGAAAGGGGGGGCGGGAGATATTTAGCGTCCTACTACGGGCATTAGGGCACGGAGTCCTCCAGATGTTAGCTGCAGCAAAGTTGCCTCGCTTGATCTTCGTGACGAAAACCTTAGATAAAGGCAGTCTCGTGTCACAGGTTCATCTTTCAAGCATTAGGGCAACACCACTCACCCTTATAAAACCATCTCCACCACCATTTTCCCCCTCCTCCTTAGAGGACCCACCCTTTTGCTATTACACACACCTATGAGCCCCTCCCCCCCAGCACCCGCTCATCATTCCCCCCACTTTATTCATACCCAACAAACTCCGATGATATCCCCTTGACCCTACGGAGCCTCACTAACCTTGGCCCTTTGAAAAAAATGCGTCGACTTGACGAGGGCGTCAGCGGGTCGGGCGGTCGGGTTGCTGGACGTGACCGCAGCGAGGGGCGCGAAGTTGAAGAGCCCCTGGGGGTTGCCGCTCTCCATGGTGCACAGATTCCCGGTGGAGGGGTCGATTCTCCGGTGGGAGGTCGAGCTCACAGTCGACGGGGGCAAGGGCGGTGAGAGGTGGTTCATCACCGACGAAATCAGCCCCGTCCGGGGGCCTCCGAACGCACCCACACTCTTCACCAAGTTATCCCAAATCAACTGAGGGAGAAAGGTGTATGTTATGGTAGAAGGGCATTACTTCATTGATGTCCACCTCCTCCTGACGAGGGTTTAATACCCTTCTTCACCCCTGGGTGGGTCTAAAGATTGCTGTTGTTAGGCATAAAACGAGAAGGACGTCTCCAGATGTCAGCTGCATCATAAGTATGTGTTAACCCCTTGTTACCCCCCTCCCCCTCAATATTTTGATACACACATGAACACATTAGAAACAACAATTCCCACCATGAATCAAGTTAAGTGACATGGAAAGGAGTAGAGATTCGGGTCTGCTTGGCAGCTTGTCAATCAGTGATCCGAGGTTCGAATTCCTGGTTAAATTTGGATCGTCACGGAGATGGGTAGTTATTGTCCTCGCTTGTCCTACAAGGACAAGCGAGACCCCCCCCCCCCCCTAAATAAAGAGAAGGCTCTCACCTCGGTTCCGTTTGTTGCCGAAAATTTGCGGAGCATCGTTTCACAGTTGAGGACTTGGGTATAGAAGCAGAAAAGGCCCTCGGAGAACACCGTCTGCCTGTAACCTGATCATAGGACACACTCAATATCCATAACAACAACAATAAGAATAATAACTAATAAGTAAAGGGATTAATATAGTTGAAAATCAAGGGGGACGTCACAACCCTAACGATTGGGGAAAAGTTTGAACTAGATGTGAAGGATTGAGCGCTAATAACTAAAAATAACTATTTGCAACTTTGGGGGACATGGAAGGTGAGCTTAGGTTAATAATAAAGAATTGGGTTTGCACCATTTTGCATTCACAGCCCCAATTTTTTTTTAAGGCGTCCACCAAAGGAATAAGTCACACATTATTCGCCCCCCAACACTCAGGTTCCTTCAAGGCATGGTTACTTGCAACCTGAAAGCTTTAAAGGGTGCTGTTTATATGTTCAAAAGCTTCTCTTTTGACACGGCATGGGGTACCTGATCAGGTCTTTTGCCTGGTAAAAGGTGGGGGGAAGTCTTCGAATATAGGTAGCGCTGAGAGGGAGCGAGTAGGAATCGCACCAAAAACTTCTACAGGCAACGTCAAAGTTCAAGTCAAGCCGGTGACGGGGGCTTCCCTAATAGACAATCAACAGGGAGCACGTGCAGCTCTTCCAGGTACCAAATGCAGAAGGACAAAGGTAAAGAAACAGTTCAAACTTACTTGGAATCACATAGCGGAAGATGGCTTCGAGGAGGAGGTCATTGTTAGTGGCTTTTTGGTTCAGCGTGACGAGTAGTTGATATAAAGCATCTGCCAGGGTTTTGCCAATGCCCAGGGTCTCCGAAACATCCCCGCTGACGACGCCGATCAGATTGAGGGGCACGGACGCGCTACCTTCGCACCATCGCAACGAATGGATAAGCAGCTGCATCGTCTCGCCGTCTTGGAGAACTGTGAAGAAAGGGGACAGAGATACAATTTCAAAAGCAACGACTTCGCTGATCAATGGAAAGTGAAGACGAGGCGAGAAGGAAGGATAGAGAGGTAGGGATTCAGGGGGGATATAAAGATAAAGGATAGCGAGGAAGAAGTCACAAGAGAAAAAACCTCTTGAACATTTTTTTTATAGAGCACTCTGACGATTGCCACCAAGGGAATAAGTCACCATGATAAAAAGATTGGCAACTACTAGGATACTTGAAAATTTCCGTAAGTGGAACAGGACTTCTCCTCCGACCCCCCAAAATCAAACACTGCTCGTCCCAAACAAAAAAGTAAGAAGGATACTAGCTCTTAAACCTAGCGAAAGGTTAAGGGTAAGGCCTTTGAGAAAAAAAGGGAGCGCTGAAATGGAGCGAGAAAGAAGCGCACCAAAAGCTTTTCAGGTCTTGTTCAGAGTTCAATTCAACCATGACAGGGCTTCCCTAATTAGAACTCGAGCGTGAAGAAAACAGCTACCGCCAGTACCGTCTAGATAGACAAAAGATTGGGCAGAGTCGCCAGAGTAAAAAAAATAAAAAAAATAAAGTAGCGATAAGAGGGAGCGAAGGGGAAGTGCACCACCAACTTTTCCAGGCTCCATCAGATTGTGTACCCCAGTGACAGAGCTGCCCTAGTTTGCACTCAGGCCAGGAGGGCATGCCGCTCCTCCTGGTACTTCTGGGAAACAAGGATGAGCAAATAAACCACCACAGCAAATAACCACATGAATCCAAACATTTAAACATCTTAAATGCATTATGTTAATGCGAAAACTCTGGCCTTTTACCAAATTTGCGAAAAAATCAAGGCGAAATTTTGCGAGGGAAAATCTGTGTAAACTCAATAACCCAAGGAATGTTCAAAATAGTACAGCGCCTTAGGATCCACGAGGAATCACAACTTTCAACGACCTGATCACCTGTATTATGTGAGACAAGCATGAAGAAGAATGAATTGCAGAATTGTATGTGGTGCGTGAGCGACTCGTAATGATAGGTAGTGTGGGTGATAGACCTATTGAGCAGGAATGACACTGATGGCTGAAGTAAAAATATGTTCCCTAGTGGGGAAAGAAATGAGACGGCAAATACACCGGACACCATTTTGGAACAGAAGAAAACACCCCGGAGCACACTGCCCGCTCTTACCATTATCAGCGACGTAGACAGTTTTATCGGGTAGATTATGAAAGCATGGCTGAGCGCCAATGGGAGAACGACTTCGGATGGCAGTGGCGATGGAGTCGTTGGTTATGGCGGCCCCGAGGACCGGGTTGCTAGCGCCAGGGCTCTCTTCCCCGGGAGGGGGGTTCATAGCCTTGTGCTCGTCAGTCTGACTGGCGTGGCCGGAGGTGAGACCCAGCTGCTGCTTCTGCTCCAGCTTTAGCGAATCGGTCAGGCACCGCTGGTAATAGGAGGGGTCTCCTTCCCCCCCCGAGCGAGAGTTCTGGACAACGGCACCAGCGGCGGGAGTAGAGGCATTCGCCTGGAAATAAAGACACCGTACCCTTTGCGTTAGGACGGACACGAACTCTACACCATTACGCCTCTAACCTCTAATTCTAGATTAGGAAAATATAACTAGCATAATCGTGGGTTAGCCGCGCGTCGTACTCGACAACATCCGACTACTGCCCCTCGGCGTCAAATGGGCGAAGACGCTGGGCTGGGAACCAATCCTCTTCTATAATAATTATGAGAGTAGTACATGATCATAGGGTCGGGGCATTATCCGGCACACACTTGCCTACATAGGCTTATTCTAGCACCTTCTCATCCCCTCCAGCATCGTGCTAGGGTATGCGTCAATGCCACGGGATGCAAGTAGTCACGAAGCCCATTCCACATACGCCTGCTACACCCTCCCCACAGTCTCAATAATTACAACCGCGACTTACACGTCCAGGTATGCCCCCTTCACACCCGCAGGAGGGTGTGAAGTGGAGCATAGACAACCATGCTGCAGCTGAAATCGAGGTTGCGTGCCCTCCAAGCCCCACTACCTGAACCACGATCCACGTCTATATATTTTCCCCACGTTTGATCCATCTTTTCCACTTACTTTATAGACCTCTCCTTACAAACATATTGGAAGAGCTGCCATCGTTGGTTTTCCCTTTAAATTAAAGTTCCTCCCCCACCACCTCAACATCTCAAAATATGCCTACCACACACGATTCTGCATAGTTGCTTGGGAGGCATTCTCCTTCATAGTTTTACCGTTCAACCCCCCATTCTATCACTATAAACTCCAAACATTTTTTCCCTCACCTTTCTCATCATGAACCGTTCTAAGGGTAGGGTTGGCGCCCATCAGCGCTACTACCGGCATCCAACAACACACTGCCCATCTCCAAACAACCCATCAACTGGCGTGCGCACTGGCGATAGCCTGATGTCCTAAACCATTTACTAACGCCACCTTTCCCTTTCAGTTGAGCGAGGTCTCAAAAGAGAAAAATGAAACAATATAAAGATCTGTATGACAATCACTGGGAAGCCGAGGTGATCATGGGCCGGTCAACGTTGATGATGATAGAGGACGGAAGTGATGCGTCATGTGCCCACAAATGAAGAGATAAAGCGATGTTGTAAAATGGCTATGTGCATGGTGAAACTACCTATTCGCATGGAGGAAGGGGGGGGGGGGGTGACTCGACCCCGTTCAAGTGCGATTCGGAGGGTTTCTAGAGCACTGGAACTTTGATTTTGTCCGCTCTCGCTGGAAACACTCGGTTGATTAAGTTGCTCTTCATTTTTACATTAACAACGTTCACTTTACACACACCCACAGCACATTCGCAGGTCAGGTTGATACTCGCAAAGCTGCTTAAGCCAAGTCGAGGCGGCCAGCTTCTTCAACGAGCTCCAAGTTCAAAGAACATTCATGGGATTATTATATATGAGCGAATCTCCCTTCTCCCATTTTCGCACATGTCGGCTCACCCCTTGGGCTACTCTTTTTTTTTTAGGCTGCCGCCGAGTACCGGGAGGGAGGGGGGGCATTGCAGGTGAAACATTCTAAACTGACCTTAGGGGGCGGTTCCCTAGGAAGCTCCACCAATTTCTTGGCCAGGTTGACGAGAGCGCACAGGATGGTGCGCCGGGTGGGGACTGGTTCCTGCTGCCCATCCGCACCCAGCACAGACGCGAACAATCCGCCCAACACCGACGAATTCGGCTCCGAAGACGAGCCCGGCGCCACGTCTTGATCAGAGGACAAGAACCCATTCACCACGTTGGCTAGAGGAGGGGGGAGAGGGAGACATCAACACGCCCCTATTATGCATGAAAAACGACGCTCCAGTCTCTAAGTCCAAACCACGCCATTTCACCAGAGATTGATCAAGAACAAAAACGCCCCCTCCCACATTTCCGATACAGTCAACATTCGACATTAAGCACAGACAAAAACCTCACCGGTTTGACCGACACAGCCGTCTCCACCCAGTCGCACCAAGGCCCCCGACAGCCAACACACACGCACACTCAAGAGACAATCTGCACATATACATGGAGCACCGGATCTCCGCCGTAGAGGATGAAATTTATTCACGCTTAATGCAGTGAAATAAGCTTAAATGAGAGAAAGATGGAGAAAGAGAAAAAGAGAGGAGAGAGATAAAGATAGAGAATTAGTAGCATCAATGATGCGATTAAGATAATACAGGTATAATTGGAAAAAAATCCTTGTGCGAATCCAAGTCACTCACCGACAGCGCTGACGATGGCTACGGCGATGTGGGTTTTGTGTAGCCCGTTGTAGTGCATCGAGAGTACGATGGTGAGGAGGGTCTTCTGAACATCGAGGGGGCCTAGACCCCTGGCTAGGGAAGCGTCGGGTTCCAGCAACCTCATCACCAACTTGAGGAGCGAAAACTTTAATGCGTTTCCGGCCGTGCTCTCGGGGCTGATGACGTCACACCGAACCTCCAGGCGAACGAGGAGATCCTCCAGCAAATTTGTCAACGTGTTTCCGACCTGAAATGAGACCCGGTTTCGTATCGTGACTGATGAACCCCACCTGGTGGTCTATAGAGACCCTGAAAGTCACTCATAGACAAAAGAAAATGAGAAGGGGAGAAAGGAGAATGAGAGCGAACAATAATAGCAACCATAATACACCAAGGGCAAATTTGTAATGGAGCCTTTGTTTAATTTCTCAAAAGTCGTCAGCTTCACCGCTCGGGCAGGGGAGGGCGCACAACTCTCCTACGGTGGTCTGCTTTAGAGAAGAGGAGGATTGAAGAACAAATAACTGAACCCAGAGTTAACACTTGCGGAATAATAGTCTCCAAGATTTCAACAAAACAAAGGGAGGTTAAAATACAAACGCCAATAAGACCCTTCGTCCTTTCCCGAATAATTTGCTATTATTATTATTACTATTACTACTATCATCATCATTATTATTATAATAATAATGAGCAAGAAAGGAGGATGTGAAGCATTTGGACGGACGGTGAATGAGGATCCGGAGGGGAATGCGAAGTTTTTAATGGTCGGGCTTTTACCACCGATCGGCAGCACTAAATTTAGATGCCTTTGTTTCTCAGTGTGGATCTAACGATTAACGGCGAATCCGAAACATGGCGTAGCCACAGGGTATAGGAGCCACCGGGAAAGCGACTCTAATCGGGACTCCATCCGGCCATTAACCACAGACGATGTGGCTTCACTTCGCTAAAATCGGAGACATTTCAACGCGGCTAAGCCGTAGCCCTATTTTGTGAAATAATACAAGTGTGATGTATGGCGCTCATCAAGAGCACGGGACTTCACGTCTACAACTGAGGAAAGGCTAGAGTCTTCAAGGCACCGAGGGAGGGAGGGAGGAGCGTGGGACAAACACTTACCACGTCGCATCGTGTCAGCATCCCGCCCATGTAATGGCCGCTGAGGAGCTTCTGAAGGACAGGGATGAAGTTCCGGTCCGAGATTATGGAAGTTGACATCCAGCTCTGAAGACAGTGGGGAAAAGATAGGTCACATTGCTCATCACTTTTAACAACGCGTCGCTAACACCACAGTGGTATCTACACAAAAGTTTTTGAGAGGTTGGTCAAGTGGGAAAAGATACAGGAATTGAAAGCGTTTGGATGATTAAAAAAACCAAGGGGCCTGTAGGAATCAGCTTTGGCAAACAACAAAAAAATAACTAAATTTTTAACAATTCCGTACGATGTTATCAGAATCGATTCATTACATATTAAAAATATTTAATTGGTAAGCAGGTGGTCAGATAGTATCGGGCAAGGGAGAAGTAACCCGGTAGTCAATAAGCATTTCATCCAAAGTTAATGCTTATTGAAATTTTAGTCAAAATTGAAGAAATTACAATCTACATGATACTAGAAAAATAGTTATAAAGTATGATTAGATTGTGTTGATGCATATGGAACTTCGGTCTATCACAGAATAGTGCTCTCTTCGACACCAACCTTTGTTAAATTTTGCCCAAGAAATCGGAATTCTCATAGTCGACTGCTAAATGGCCCTAGTTTTTAAGCAGCCGCCCCGAATTCTTAATCCCACTCCAAAGAAAAAAGCAAGGAGCTGTAAGGACAAAAGATCGAGGAGGCTACTCCGTGGGAACAGGGCGTCTAATCCATCTGAGGAAAGGCTCGTCGAGCTAATCCTGAGCAACGATGCTTAAAGGGGTGATGTCCCGTCTTGTTGGAACCACATCTCACGAAAGTGTGGCGCCCCGAGAGCACTCAGGGCGCTTTGTGAGTCGCTATAAATCACAATCCAGTCTCCGAATCGAGCACGTCGCGTTATATCCCGTACAGTGGTGTATTGCAACCAACTGGGCCATGAAGACAGACGCAGCGTCTGGTAGAGCCCCGCTGACTTCCAACAAAAGGGACACAGCGTTGAAACCGACCCCTCTTGGGACGTGGAGCAATCCGTATACACTGGCACGGTTCCAGCGTGACACAGTGTGCTCCAAAAAGGCCGAACGCAATAGTCCCGGCGATGTACAAGCTTTGGGAACAGAGGCGTGGCGACAAATAGTCGAAGATGGTCCCCTCCAGGGTGGCGTCCTAGGCAGAATCAAGGGGACGCCACCGACCCGAGAGCTATACTTAGCTCTCGAAGGAGTTTCCTAGCCCTAAACTCAAAGGGCTTAGGGTATGACTGGCGTCTCTTGGCGGCATAGGTAGGTACCGTCAAGATCAGCTGCGGATGCAGTGAGAGGTGTTGGCGACTGAAGGAATCGCCAGGCTCGCGCGTAAAGGCGGATAATGCACTGTGCACGGCGCAAAGCGAGTGGCCACTCCCCAGCATCGACAAGTAGGCTCTCAATAGGAAAGGTGCAGAAGGCACTGGTCGCCAGGCGAAGGCCGGTGAGTGGATCGAGTCTACTTTCCGCAATACACGCTCGGCTGCGGATGCATAAAACTAGCATACGTAGTCGAGCTTCGAACGAACAAAGTATCGATAAGAAAGTAAGGCAGTAGCCCTATCAGCGCCCTAGGCGCTGAACGTCACGGAGCAGAGAATATCCATGGCGAGGTTACAAGAGACCTTAAGGTTGCGAATATGAGCCTCCCATATACAAGACTAAGGAAACGGAACTTGCGGAAGCCGTACTAGGCAGAAGACAAATGGCATCCCCTGTCCAGTAAAAAGGCTAATCTAACATTTACCAATTTCTCCATCACCTTGCACACGCAGGAAGTTTAGAGATTGGGCGGAAACCGGCCGGGACAGAGTGATCTTTCCCCGGTTTGCGAAAAGCGAGCACAGTAGCGATTCGTCAGGAGTCTGGGAGGATACCCTCTACCCAGATCTTGTTGAACAAATCTAACAGAAAGGCAATGCCTCGCTCATCCAGGTAAAGAAGCATGGCGTACGTCGACAACGTCCGGACCAGGGGCTTTGTCCGCGCACGAAGAGAGAGCGAAGAGCAACTCACGAAAGTAAACCTCTCGTTGAAGGGTTCTCCGCCTCGGGAGGCAAGTCCAGTCAGCGGCCTTCCGCGACATCACAGCGCGCATTGAATGCTAGCTGGCGGAGCATCATCCCGGCTAGAGAATTCGGATAAAGGGGGCGCGGGATCCGAGATTGCGGTCCCATTCTCCTGGAGAACGGGAGGGGGGTCTTTTGAGAACTCGCCCTGAATCCTTTTGACTCGCTTCCACACCTCTGAGAGGCGGGTCTTCCCGTTAAGTGAAGACACGTATGCCCGCTAAGAAGAGCGGTGGGCGCGCTTCGAACCATACCGGAACCTAGCCAGAGCTCGACGAAATTCACCGACAGTGAAATCGTTCTGGCGGCGCTTATTGCGCATGTAGGGATAACGCCTTGTTTGAGGGCCGGCTGACACTCGGCTGACGACCACGGGAGCGTTCGGCGATGAGGTTGCCCGAGAAGAACTAACGGCCTCATCTACCGACCTAAACTCATCGACTGAGAAATCAGTAATTCCTGAAATGCGGAGTAATGCGCCCGCACCAGGCGGGCAACGGCCCAGAAAATGATCATTACCACCCACCACCCAAAATCAGGCTGTGCATGGGAAGAGCACGAAGATAGATCAAGACAGGAAAATAAGGCGGTTCGCGGCCAGTAATACGTAAACTCATCTACATTTACGACACCTATCTCCAGCTCGTCGATCACGTCGGCATGGACTTGACCCCGGGGATTAATCGAGCTGTCTTCCCAGAGGGGGGTGTCTACCGTTCAGATATCCGAGGAAGAGAAAAGGACTCGACAACCCTGCCACAACGCGGAGATAGTCCCTCTCATCGAAGTCTGCTGACGGTGAAATGTACGCAAAAATAACAGAATACCTCCTATCAAGGTGAAGCTGGATACGAGACATCATGCTGGATGGAAATGGCGCATCCTACTGCCCGGCACCACCAATCCATTGGTGGTGGTGTCGCTAAACGTTTATATCCCAGGAGGGTGGGCAGGGAGCACAGGCCCAGCATGGGCTCCTGCAAAAATATAGCTAAGGGAATATGGGACGAGATGAGCCTCCGCAGCTCCCTCACAGTTGTCCGGGAATCTGCGGCAATTCCATTGAAGGAATATGCCCTCCAGGCCTAGCTCGGAGGAGATGCGGGGGCCCTCTTCGAAGAGAATACCCTCACGGGAATGGCCGTACGCTTCCCGGAGGCAGAACCCCGGGCGCTGTTGGCCGGACAATTCGCTGTTCCCTTCGAGGAATTACCAGGGGATGTTGGGCTCGCCATGTGAGTCTTTTCCTCCCTCTGCCTTGAAACTTTAGGCAGGCGTGGCGCCTTTGGAGGATCCACCGCCTTAGAGTCACCTAGGCTAGGTCTAGGGGCCGAAGCTCCTTTCGGGAGGCAGCTTTAGAAACCCCGACCAACTTCAAGGGTGTTACCTCCTGTGAGTCTAACGACTAGGTAGACGCGCGTGGCCGTTTCGCCTTACGGGAAATGGTCACGCTGGGGGAAGGATGAGGGGAAGGCTGGTTTTAGCTGGAGCTGGGTGTGAACCCTTTATGCCACCAGTTCTACCAGGGAAGCACCCCTGGTGGGTAGAACCCGCAAGGGTTCCGAATGGGCGCGCAAACGACCGTGCTCGTAGGCCTGGATGGGCTAGCAGCAGAGGGTGTCTTTCTTAACATTGAGGCATAAGAGCCGGGCGCGCAAGGACCAAGTGCTTAGCCTCGCGAAATGAGAGACGATCCTGGGCCTGAACAGCCAGGATTTTCTTCTCAAGGAGACACGCACGAAATTGCTTCGAAGATGAGGTGTGTGGCTATCCGCGATTGACACACGATTTGGACTTATCGTGTGCGGCCTTGGAGCAACTTACATAGACTTTGGGTAACCCCGACTTTCTGTGTTTACAGCAGCGATTCATATGGCCGAAGCGGTGGCAGTAGTAGCACCTTTGCGGCAGTGGCCCGAATGCCTTCACGCGGTAGCGATACCAACCGGAACGCACCGACTCAGGGAGCTTTTCAGTCGAACGTGACGAAGAGCGTAGGGGTGGGTCTCGAAGCCCCTCATCACACGTTCGACCTTGACCGTCCCATGGTCGGCCAGCTCTAAGGTAATGTCATCTAGTAGTAGTCAACGAGTGCCTTCGCATAAACTACTACTTTCGCAAGTTCATGGTAGAGTGCGGTGTCACGTCCACCTCCGAGCCATCAAATGTCCGAAGGGCACCTATCATGGCCGCCAAAACATGTTGCTATCAGTGGAGAGAATAACGAGGAAGAGTTTGAAGCCAGCGGAGTCGAAAGTGCTAGGTAACCTCTGACTGAAGGGCCCCGACGTAATGGAGGCTTCATTCTGCCCACTTTTTGTCTTAGTGTGGGTCTCCCCATCCTGACGTGCCGAGATTGGTTTGGTCGCATACCGAAACGGCAGCGGCCCAGTCTGCACCAAAGGCTCCGCGGAGGGAGAGGTGCTCTGAGTCTTTTTTTTTTATTTTTAGGAGAGGGCGGGGAATAAACCTGCCCCTAGGCTCAATGCCCCACCTCAACAAGACCCTTCTCTAAAATGGAGAAGGTCTTGGCTGTCACAGGGGCACCAGTCAAGGGGAGGGGGAGATCCCTCCTTTCATTTTAAGGCCTCGGGGTCCCGAGCCCTCTGAGGAGGACCTTGCACAGCGGGGCCTCCCTGTGCCCCCTCCCCCAAGACATCACATATCCCATTCGAGGCTCTCTTTTTACCTTCCAACATCGGCGAACCGGCATCCGTCGAGGAAGGGAGGGGAGTAGGTACACTAACCCCCTGGGAACTTTAAGGGGAACGGGCCGACGGGCTCTGCTATCTCTTGCTCCCCTAATGGGGTTAGACTGCAGCTGGAAAAATTAGTCACCCAAAGGCGACTCCAGAGAAGGGGTTGTCCTCTACACCCGTGTACATATATAGGAGAGGAATAAACCTCCTCTCCGGCGAGAGGTTTAGAGGGTCCCACTGCGAAAGCACAGGGCGGGGGGGAAGGGATTCCATTTTCTTCAGATGGTACAGGGGGAGGTTTTGATTGAGAATTTTCATATATGGACATGGGACCCCTATTATTATCACGGGAAGCACTCTCCTCACCCCGAGCAGTAGTCCGCTCTTCAAGGGGTGAATGGGCCGACAAAACCAGCTGCCACCATTTGAGGCCACTCCTTTCCTCTAGTGACCTGGCAGTCTATTGACATGGCGTAAAAAAAATTGATAGACAGTGAAAGGAGAAAGAAAGGGTATGTTAGGAAGGTCTAGGTGGGGATGAAGCAGGTTGTTAAAAATCCACCACCTCAAACGGGAGTTCAGGGGCGACTTCCCCCCACGTGTGCCCAATTCGAAGACGACAGAAAGCATACTGAAGCCATCTTAGTTTAGGGAGCCCTGATTAAAGCAGAGGCTGAGTGTGAACCCTTTGTGCCAAAAGGCTCTACAGGGAAGCGCTCGTAGGCCCCGAAGGACAAGGAGCAGAGGGTGCCTTTGTTAACATTGAGGCAGAAGACGGTCCCCCAGGCAGCGCCGGGAGGGACAAGACCAAAGTCCTTAGCCTTACGAAGTGAGAGACGATCCACAGTCTGAATTCTCAGGATTTCTTTATCCAGGAGATACGCACCACATTGCTACGAGGAAGTTGGGTGCGTCTCTCTGCAATTGATACACTTGGCAATAGACGAGAGAGAATTATCGTGTATAACCTGGGCTCAACTTACACATACATCGAGTAAACCGTACTTTGCACTTCTACATGAGCAATTCGTATGGAGGAAGCGCCAGCAGTAGAAGCACCTCCGCGGTAGTGGCATGGATGGATTCACGCGGTAGCGATACCAACCATCATAACAGCCTACAAAATGATATTTTAATTCGAAAGTGATCACTACCAGTGAAGGTAGTAGCACCTCCGCAGCAGTGGCAGGAATGCCTTTACGTGGTAGCGATACCAAACGACAAGCAGCGACCCTTTTACGGTCGAACATGACAAAGTGTAGAGGTGGATTTCAAGGCCACTCCCTGTATTCTCATCACACGTTCAACTTTAACCGCTCCGTCGTCGGCCAGCTTTAAGTTGGAGTCTTCTATGGAGTAGTCCACAAGTTCCCTTACAGAAGCCACTCCTTTCACGAACTACGTGGTAGAGTACGGCGTCACACTCACCGGCGAGCCATTAAATGTACTAAGTACACTAATCGTAGCCGCCTAGGAAGGGTCCGACACGTTCACCAGAGGGCTCCCGTCCGAGAAACGGGTCACCTTCGGCTATTTACCAATCGAGGTAGCTAATACTCTCCTCTGCTGCATCAAGTTGCCTTTGACCAACATGCTGCCATCCATGGAGTGGATATCCAGAAAGCTTTTGAAGCCAGCGGGCTCGTAAACGCCAGGTAATCTCTCAATGAGGGGGTTCGACGTAATCGAAGCTCCATTCAGTGCACTTTCTACTTGATCTGGGACCGCACAACCCCCCCCTCCCTCACACGTGGGCATTTTAAAAAATTTTACGAGCCCATCTGGCAACTCTCTAATTGGACATAATCGTCGTACTCAACACAGTCTACTACTAGGTTATATTAAAAAACAGAGCCGTGTAACAAGCTAGCAGAGAGTGGTCAGCTTCCATGTTTGGCACCGAGCCCGAATTCGACCCCCATGGAAAATCCTGCCATCTGGGGATGATTCACCTACGGGAGCATGTCCAGCTTAGGGCGGGCCTCCATGTCGCCCTCCCATACGAAGGTATCCCGGATCCCTATCGAGGGATCCGGAGGTTCCCCCTTTTTCGGGTCTATCCTAAGGACGCGCTGCTCCTCCCAGTACAAAGTGGGTACATCCCTACGGCGCAGTGCGAACGAGAGGTCATGATTCTCCTCTAGGCTTCAGTTGTAGCAGGTGTGGTTTCGCCCCGAGATAGACGAGTGACCTTGCTTGAAGTTAGAAAAAATAGTGTAATGGGAGCGAGGGGGAGGCGCGCCAACAACTTTCCCAGGCCCCATCCAAGAGTTCAAGTCAATCTATTTTGCATTCAGGCCGGGAGGACATGCATCTCCTTCATGTACCAAGTGGAAGTCAAATGGAATAGAAGGGGTTTCTTCTCGGACCATGCTTGGTGGAATAAGGCAGAGGAGATGATAGGATCCAGAGATTGGAATGCTGTGTGTGTGTGTGTGTGTGTGTGTGTGTGTGTGTGTGTGTGTGTGTGTGTGTGCGTGCGCTGGGCCCTAATTAGAGGGGTGGCCGGGTACTGGTGAACGGCATCACTCGCAAATAACTTACTGGATCAAAGGAATTGACAGTTTCAGCACTAAATACCAATGGGGTGCCTTCATCCGGGGAATTGAGAGGTGGATTCAAGTTACTGCACAGCGTCAATGTTTGAAGGACCAGGCACCAACAGCGAATGCTTACATTTTGAGACCTGCAAAATGTTTGAAAGATTTGTCTTCAGTTATTTTCGAGGGGAATAATAACCAGCTACCATCCACACGAATAATAAAAAGGCCATATAGCAAAGGAGCGACAATACCAAAAAATAACAACCGAGTGACAGCATTTATACATGAAATCGGATGGATGGCTCGAGTTGGAAACCTTTCTCTGCATAATAATCCAATGAATCAGACTGGGGTTGGTCTCCTACCATGGGCAATTTTATTTTTTCCTCATCCAATTTTTTATTTTAAAATATAAAGGGCAAACCGACGAGGGCATTTCCCACACTGGGTGTGCAAGGAGAGATCTGGGAAGAAAGTATGCAGTTATAAATGGGGGAAGTGAAAATGTGTGGAAGATATATTGATGCAGATCCTCCTGTGGGCAATGGGGCTGGGAGGGCACCAAAGACCTATTTTATACCTTTAAGGTGGGAAACAAGAAATAAGGACAAACATTCAACCACTTCCCACATGATGAGGTCAGTATGCAACAACTTCAATTTTGTAGTACATTCCCAGAAATAATAATTTTGGAGGCAGTTTCCCAGACCATCAGCCCATAATCGGGCTTAGTCATTTCTACAACACATGCTGAACACTTATCTTCTTACACACCCTCCTGAAACACAGCCTGAATGAGAAAAAAAATGTAATAATTACATCTTCCCTAACAGCGCTCCCCCCCCCCCCAACACACACACACAAATGGGTCATTTTATTTTAAAGTGGCTCTGTCAAAGACATGCCTGGCAACTGCAGAGAGAAGGGCAGAGATTGTCTGGGGGTGAAGCGGGATGGCGGGGGAGATGAGGGAGTTGTACTCTTCTCCGGCTAAATCCAAATTTAGGTTCAACCACAACTCCAAAATCGACTCCAGTTGATTCCCTTCAAACTGAAATCAAAATAATCAGAATTCAATTAGTGTGGCTAACATCAGACAATCAGTACAACACGCACTCCATCTCCCTGTCAAAGGGAAATGAGAAACATTTTACAAAAGTCAAAACTAATAAGTGCATCACTACAAGAGAATAAAAGGGGATCCTCGGGAAATTAGGGAGAACATTAGAAAAGAAGGAGTCTGCAAAAGGCTACTCAATAGCCTTTACGAGGCAACTCATGTTCCCATCACCCAGTCCAGTCCCACCTAGCATCCTCATCCATAAATCTATCTAATCTATCCTTAAACCTCTGCAGGGAGGATGCTTCCATCACATGACAAGTGAGCCTATTCCATTCATCTACCACTCAATTTGCAAACCAATTTATACCAATCTCTTTCCTAAACCTAAACTTGTCCAGCTTAAACCCAGTGCTAGGTGTCCATGTCTCCCTTATTATAACCTTTTACCCACACAAAGACTTCAATCAAGTCCCCTCAAACTCTTCTCCTTTCTAACGTATGTAGATTTAGCCTCCTAGTCCTTTCACCACAAGTTAAGCTCCTCAATCCATGAATCTACTTTCTTTGCACAGAATCAAGCAAACCAAAATCTATCCTATAACACAGTGACCAAAATTACAGCGCATAGTTAAAATGAGGCCCAACTAAGGCCATGTACAGATCAAGAATGACATCAGCACTCCTATTTCTCACACTCCTCCCAATAAACTCCAATACTCAATTAGCTCTATTCCTAGTTCTTAAGCAGTACTTTCTATGCCAGAGTTCAGAACTTACAAGGACAACCAAGTCACTTTCACATTCTGATCTTTCTAAAACCCTCCTCTTCAATTTATAATTATGTATGGGATTACAACTATCTATACAAAATGCACTACACTTGCTTATGATAAATTACCTATGCCATTTATGGACCTATTGGAATAATTTGGTAGTCAATTTGTTTTGTAATATCAGAGTCATCAGCAAACTTGAGATCATAAATATAAATCAAGAACAACAATGCCCACAACAGCGACTCCTGAAGAACCCCAGTGTTAACATTTCCCCACTCAGATTTAATCCCATCACTAAGCCATGACTGAATCTACTTCCGTTGATCCCATGCGCTTTAACTTTATTCAAAAGTCAGAAGTGTGGCACCCTGTCAATATCGTAATTCTCATCTCTATCGGGAGCATCATAAACCTTTCTGTAGAAAGACAGTAAATTAATCAAACACGATTTGCCCCTAGTAAAGCCGTGTTGAGATGCCCTAATCAACTTCTGTTAATCTAAATGATCCCTAATAAATTTTTCTATTACAGATAACACCATTTTCCCTTCCACTGATGTCAAACTCACTGGCCAATAATTAGACAATCATTTTATCCCCTTTCTTAAAGATAGGTATCACATTAGCTTTCTTCCACACTATTGGTAGAATGACATCTCTAACTTTTTTCTAAATATGCATGCTAGAAACTCACTTAACACATCTTTACATTCCTTCTAAATCCTACTCATTCACTTTAATTTCAAATTTTATCTTAGCTATCCTAATTAACCTTTTAATGTCCTGTATTGTCATTTATATATGCCTTAATTCACCTTAACCATTTTTATTTTCCTAAAAATGATGCTTTTAATGATTAATTTTATCTGACATCCATTTAGGGTTGACAGATATGGTTCTAATTTTACTAAATGGAATATTCATATTCGGCCAGGCAGTTAACTGCTAAATCATCAAAATTTCCTGTCTAAATACCAATTTGTGAATCACCCACGACAGGCACTTCATTTGCTTCAATGGGCCATAAATCCTCTTCTACATCTCTTAAGACACTGAACCTATTATATCTCAAGCAATAGGTGCAGACCTACACTTTACTAGGTCTACTAAGCCCACATCCTTAACACAGGCATCCTTACTTCCATATGGAACAGATGCATCACTAGCTTCCTGTTTTATTTCCTCTCCATAGCACCCTCCACTAGCCCTACTCCTAGCTAGGGCAAATGGTTTAACCTTACTATCCACGGAACTCCTTTTGGGCCTAGTTTCTTAGATCCTTCCTAAATGCTCGAATATAGCTATCTTTTCTAAATGCAGCAAACTACCTAATTAAAACTTTAATGAACTGAAAAGAACACTAATTTAATATATGAATTAACTTGGGTATCTAGCAAGGCAATTGCTGATCCTAAAAAAACTGGCTAGCATCATGATCAAACAACAGATAACTTTTTTTTATTGCCAATAAAGAACAATTAGTAAACACATTCAAAAAGATAAACTAAACAACGCAACCAGATCAAACTAAACCTAAAAATTATGATGAATATCAAATCGGAGAGAGAGAGCTTCTTCAAATGCACCCTTCTTGGAGCAAGCACTACACGCTTCACAATCATTCATCAGCTCAGCCCTGATTCGTCACCAGTCCTCAGGACACTTTGTTGAACGCATTCCCTGCAATCCTCCACATGTCAAGTTACCCAGATAATCTCGACATCTACCAGACGCGCCGTAATCGAGGCATCATGGATACCACGAACCAGGGTATGTGGAGATTACAAGGATCCAAGAGCACTCAGGGCTCGGTGCGAGTAACTAAAGATCACAATCCGGTCTCCGAACCGGGCACAAGGCATTATCTCCCACACTGAGCGCTGTATTGCAACCAAGTCGGTAGTGAATACCGACCCAGCTGAAATTAAACAAAGGGGATACGGCATGGAAGTCGACCTCATCCTTGCCACAATTGTAAGGTATGAGGAGAGTCCCTCTAACTGTCAGAGCGATGCTGCATTATAGCTCCTTGTCTGCCCCAACACTCAGGTCGGGCTTGGATTGATAAAGAGGGATGTAGCCCACAATCTAGGACAGACACTCAGATCGACCAGAAGTTACCCAGTGACCAGGTAGCAGCTCCCAAATGGGCAGCCAGAGCGGATATCCTTATGTGACAGGACAGCCAGGATCTGAATATCTGTTGTGGCAGACTCAGAGATGGAACCCCGAGACTTTTAGTTGGCAGGACAACCAACAAAACAGTATAGCCATATGCACCCGAGAATGGCCAGAGGAAGGAGTTCAGGCAATTGGTTATTGAGGCAAAACCGACATTCCACTTATTAGCGCCCCGATGTCAGGTCTCTTGCAACATGGAGAGGTTAAAGAGCATTTTTTATAGAGGTTCCAAAGACTCTCTTCAGACACGAGGTAGCTGGTCAGGCCGTTAAGCCTAGACTGAGGGTTGAGGGGATAGTTGTTGAGAAAAAGGAATGCTGTGAGGAGAGCAGGAAGTGCACCCAAAACATCTCTAGGTCCCGTCAGAGTTCAATTAAACCTGGTGATGGGAGGTCCCTAATTTGAAGTCTGTTCGGGTGAGAACAGTTCTTCCTGGTACCAAGTGCAGGTACACAAAAGGTTGAGGGGATAGTTGTGGAGTAAAATAGATTAATCAAGTAGCGCTGAGTCCAAACAGCTTTCCCATTCCCATCAGAGTTCAAATCAACCCAGTGACGGGGGCTTCCTTAAATGATCGGTTGCGTCGCAGACAGGGGCGCGATAGCAGGGGCTGGGGGGACATTGGGCAGGGATACTAAGGGTTCGTGGAGTAGCCGATATTCATTACTAGGCCGTTTGCCATTTAGTTTTAATATTTTGATTTTATTTTCCTTTACACAATTGGAATAAAAAAAACAAAACAAACAAACCCTGGATGACTATGGCCATGTTAGCACTCATGCAGCAGCAGGAGTAACGGGGATCGAGCCCCAGAATCAGGCATTTCTTGCCCTGGCGTTTTGCAAAGAACCAAACAGGGGCACCACAAATGCCGGACACCCATCATTCACCTTGCCTGGGTAAGAGCCCAAGAGGGCAGAGAAGCAATAGGGAGAAAAACCACAAATGGATGCGTGGTGGGTTCATAATAGGGAACAAAATGGGTAGGAGGGGCCCCGAGATTTTTTTAGTGCCATTAAAGCTCGCATGCCCCAATTTGTGGGGGACTGGTTGATGTCCAAGTCTTGAATAAAATTTCTTTTGGTCAGAGAGCTTGCCAACTCAACTCACCTCTAGAAGGTGGGACCCGGTACACAGACAGCCCAAGAATGACCATGGACGAAAGAGGAGGGGGGGGGGGGGCTTGTGAATATGTGCCGAGCTATGTCTGTTTCGTCGTGGCTGCGGAAACGTGCCTATGTATATGACGCTGATGAGGCGAGTACGTATTTAATTTTGTGTGGTCGCCGCACTGGAGCTTTGTCGGGGCGACCCGTGTGTAACGTAGATGGGATTTTCTCCCACGGTGAATGCTAATTCCGTGGAACCCCGTATGTAGGACTATTTATAATAGATTTTTGATATGTTCTTACCTTGAGCGACATTTCGGAGAGGGTGCCTTGAAAGACGAGAGAGATGAGGTCGATGCTGGGCTTCATGTTCCCGCCTCTGTACATTTCGTTGTCGTCCCAGGTGTTGGGAGACACCTGCCCATGGGGAAGGAAGGGGGGGGGGGGGGTCATTTTTAACCAATTAGTGCACGTGGGGCAAGAAGAATAGCCACACCGTCCTCTGGCGAGTATCGTAAATGCTGACTAATTCCGGATAGGAGGAGGTCGTTGTCCTAGAACCAAGCCCTGACGGCTTTACCCTAGGTGAAGATCTGGACAGTAGGAATAAAGAAGGTGTGGCAGTGATTTTGAGTTAGGGGTGGCGCGCTGCCATGGTTGGGTACGAATATTCTGCAGGTAAAGATGGGTTTGGAGGGGGTGTAACTGTGCGTGGTTGTAGTGAATGGACCTTGTAATGATAGAAGCGAAGCCGAGAATGACTTGGGAGGAGTGGTGGATGGAAGTGTGAATGGGAATAAGAGATAAATGGATGAATAGGTAACAGAATGAGAGGGGGAGCTTTTGGTAGTTCTGATAAGAATGAAAATGGAGAGAGGATGGTCGGGTTTTGTGCTGAAAGAAACTTTTGTGTAGCAGACTCTTTCAGCACAAGGATGTGGATAAATACACATAAGCTGAGAAAGGAAAGGGGAAGAAGTTAAAAGTAAGATTAATCTGTACCAAGTAAGAAAGATATTGCTGCATGAAGTATGTGATGCGAAATTTGTAAGAGGTGTGAGTGTGGGAGTATTTGATCATATGATTGTGTTGTGTAAGGTTGAGTTGGATGGTCCAAGGATAGGCGAGATGCGAGAGAGGTGGAAAGAAAGGGAAAATCCTAAGGTTATTGAATCAGAAATGGAAAAAAGAGGACTCTCAGCAAGGGAAAAGCTGATGAAATAATAAATTATTCCCATCTTCTGTTTCATGCTCTTTTGGCTCTATTAAAAAGGAGCAACAAAAAACAAACAAACACAAGTTTCTAACTCCTTTATTCTGTTCACAGTGAGAATATGAAACTCTTTACCCCCCTATTCTTTTATTTTGAACCTTACAACCTTCCTCTCTTTACGAGGCACCTCTCCAAATCACCAGAGACCAACCAGGTCATCTTTCCTCTTTTGCTCCCTTTACAGGGTCAGTCTGAGCTTGAGTTGGGCAGCTCTTGCCCACCCAGGTTCCAGTCTCTTCAATATTAAAAAAAGAAAGAAAAAGGGGAACAAAACCTAAACCCATACAAAGCTAAACAAAATCCTGTTAATAAAAAAAGTAGAGAAGAGGAAATAAGTCGAAGAATGGAAATAAAGCAAATGTGGAACAAATTTAAGAAAGTCGCAGTTGGTGGTGCAGTGTGTGTGTGTGTGTGTGTGTGTGTGTGTGTGTGTGTGTGTGTGTGTGTGTGTGTGTGTGTATATATTCCCGAAAATAAAATAAAAAGCAAAATGCTGAATGGTGGGATGATTATGTGAAGCGTGTAGTGGAAAAGAATAAAGAGGCTTACTTGCAAATGCTTAATAGTGCAGATGATGATGACACAGTGATGCAGTCGAATGCATGCCAGGAGACTTCCTTGCCGGCACCCCCACCTCTCTTTTGCGAGGCTGGCGACCCCTAGCGTCAAACGCTCTGTGCCTCCCCCTCGATCGGCTTCTCCCCCACCGGAAAGAACCCTCGAGTCAGAAGACGCGGCTCAAACATCACTACTCCTGCCCCGTTTCCTAGCTTACCTGGAGGGGGGCGGAGACGGCGGCGCAGAGCCTGGAAGCATGGATGGCGTTCATCATGTGGATTCGGTGCTCGGCGGCGAGGGCGAGGCCGTTCTCGAGGCGGGCGTCCACCGCCGTCGAGTGGTCCGGACCCATTTTGGCCTTGTAAGACGCCAATGGTGCCGTGAGGAGCTCGCCCACGCGCCCGGTCTCCTTCTTCAGGGGCGTCGTAGGGGAATAAATCGAGTTGGGGAGGCTGCGCAAGAGGGAGGAAATGAAAGCTAACAACAGGCTGGACTAGAAATGGGCAAGGACCGTATTTGGGCTCTAGCAGCAAGGCCTCTCGGGTGATCCAGATCCACTCCAAACCCAGAAAAGCCACACAAACTCGCGCGCATCTTTTGACGTCATCCTTTTATAATGACATCATGACCAGCAAGACCGAAACAGGATTTGAGCCACCTGCCCAACTCCATACTACTGAACAGGAATATTCGTCCTCCTCTCGAAAATAAGTCAGCTATAGGGAAGCTCTCGTAGACCCGCCCTCCCCGGCATTTTAAGGTTGCCTTTTGTTCATGTCGGATATGTTTAGTAGGCTAAATTTAGTTGGATTAGTTTAACCTAACGTAGCACTCTCCAAACTAAGCCAAAGGAACTCATCTTTCTTGAAGAAAAATGCCGGGGCGAGGATCTACAAAAGATGCATAAAGGGATTCGAGCTATGACATAGAAGATTGGAAGCAACGCTGAACGAAGCCACAAGAGGGGACAACTTAGCGGATGGGAGTCCAGATTCGGGCCTACTTCGCGATCAGGCGAGCCGAGCAGTTTGGAGGTTACGTTAAACTGAACTTCACAAACAGGATGAAGATATAACCGATCCTACCAGTGCCCCGGCCGGACTTACAGCTGCGGGAGGTACTTGAGGCCGGAGCTGGAGACGGGCAAGGAGTTGAGGTGTGTCTGAACCTCGGAAAAGAACTCTATCATATCGTCGCTCGGCGAACTCTCGTCGGACTCCCAACAGAGGCGGAAGTACACTGTGGAAGGGGAAACGACAGACCAAGAATTAGTTGAAGGAACCACGGCGTATTCATGGCATTATTACGCCAAGGTTAAGTTTTCAGCCCAACGATAGGCATGGGGCAAGGTCACATTTAATAAAGAGCATAACGCAGTGGAGAACACGGAGGTATACATGCATTGGGAGAGGAAGGGTGTCTACCATCGATAGGCAGCACCTAAAGGACGCCGAGAATGACGAAGGATTATTGAAAAAAAGAAAAAAAAAAACCCGCGGGATTTAAAAGTCACTTTTTTTTACAACGCCCATATGGGGACTAACTTCAAGGGCATGAGCCGGCGTAATTAAAATTTAAGACTAGTACTAGGATACTTTAAAATTCCCCAAACCCAACAAAGAAAAAAAACCAAACCAAACAACAGAGGCAAGAAAAATAAGGAAGCACGCTCCGGCGCGGGAAAATGCCACCCTCACCAAGACGCAGGATCAAGCGACCAATATTAGAGTCCTATAAAATGGAAGAGGTCAACCTCCTACCAAGAAGACAGATACTCCACAAGTGTATGTGAACGAACTCGTCCCGAGTACGAGGGACAAGAGGTAGCTAACTCGCTCGTCCCGAGTATGAGGGACAAGTGTAAGCGACCCCGCTCGTTATGGTACGTGACAGGTAACGAATGTGCCAAACAGTCGTTCCATCAGGTGGTAGTGGGTCCTGCGTGTGTGTCCAATGCGAAGAGGGCACAAAGTGACCTGAAGCCGTCGCGGCGCAATGGCACGCAACTTTAAGTCCCCTATACAAGCTGGAACTGTACTGGATGCTCACTCCCCCCCCCCCCCCACAAAAAAAAACACTACAGAAAAGACAAGAACAACACATCCTTAACCTTCTGCAACTTAAAATTCGCTCATTCTCCCACAAACATTCTGAACTACAAGACTTCCTACACAAACACACCACCAATATAGCACTCATCCAAGAAAGAAACCTGACAACACAACAAAGACTTCGCCCTTTTCACCAATATACCACTCTCAAGAGGCCATGGACTCGTAACATTAATACACAACTCCCCTCCATTCATTCATTGACAACCCTCCCCCATATAAACAAATAATGACGCCCGCAAGAAAATATAAGCTATTACAACAAAAATCAAAGAATCAAAATACAACTGATAAACATACCCCGCCCCCCCCAAAATACCCTGAAACTGCACACCTATCCTAGAATCCCTCATGCACCTTCATCTGCGACGACTTTAACGCACACCACCCTTCCTGACTCAGAACCCAAAGAACAGATAACCGAAGCATCCACGTAGCAGAACAATTTCGCATACCCCTACGAACCAGATAACAGCTCGAACAAACGCAAAATACGACATATCGAGACATTACACTCTACTCACCTCAACTACACACCACCTACCCATTATTATGATGCACCCACATCCTACAACTACCCCTCAGTAGACAAAGCAATACACTACATTAATAATTCCATCTCACACACAAGTGTGTGATGGGTAATAACAGACTGCATAAAGCAGGACAGCATTCTAAAACAAAAGAGGGCACCCTCAAAAAAGAGAAAAAGTTTAATTACTCAGCACCAATATTACCAACCTAATCCTAAACAGCAAAAAGAAAACTGGAACCAATACGTCGACACAATAGACCACAAAGCAAACAACTTAGGAGAACCATAAAGAAAATCCAAACATCACATACCACCACAGCTCCAACACGAGTCATTAGTTACCAAAACCAACCAAATTGCAACACCTAGAGAACAGCAACATTCTCATGATACAGTACTCAAACATTACCTTCCTCCCAACGTACAGACAAAAGGGACAAATCCACAAAAATAAACAAGAGGACACTTACATACAAAGACCAAGCAACACCTTCACCAGAGAAAACGTACAAAGCCTCATCGTATCGCTGAAAAACTCTAAAGCCACTGGTCCAGACAACATATCAAAATCCATCTCAAACCAAGGCATCACAGCAATCTCAACCGACAGAGGAATTGTAGACCATGCTTGGCTTACCAACCAAATCGCCTCTATCTGGAAACTCGCCCATATTATACCCACTCAAATCAAATAAACCCCCAATACAAGCGAACTCTTACCCCCCAATCTCACATGTCACATTATCAAAAACATTTGAAAAACTAATAGCATGAAGAATAAGCCCAAACATACCTCTCATACACCACACGGTTTTAGGAAAGTGCACTCAACCACGACCCTCACCAAACGGCACAAAATCGATGACTTCAACCAGCCCCTACTCCACTCATGCACAATCCTTATCGCCATAGACAAAAAGTATTCGACACTATCAAAACATATCCTAACACAAAATGATGAACACTAACCTCCCTAGCACTAATAGGCAGGCTAAAGTCACCCACCGAGGCCATAACTCCTAAATCCGACCACTCAAAGATGGCGTCCCACAAGAAGGCATTCTAACACCTCTACTATTTAAACTATTCAACCATGACATCCCATAACCAGAAACAAAACTAATCAACACCTATACATACGCAGACATCTCACACACAGCACAACCTCCCTTATTCAAAACAGCGCAAGCAGGGCACCGCAACAACATATAAACACCCTAGAGCACTGGCTCACACAAAACCACATGACCGCCTGGGCCAACAAATAAACAGTGACGCTTTCTACACCCGAATAGAACAAACACCCCCAAACCAGACTAAAAGGACAACACCTTCCACTAAACAAAACCTCCACCCTTGTAGGACATGAAACGACATTCAAAACTCACCCCCAAAACAAGGCCACAATGAAAATCAACGCCCTCAAAGCACCATCAAGCATTACATCACCACCAGCTTCAACTACGGAGCACTAGTATGGCACTTAAACACAGCCAAATCACGCGACCAAACTCCGAATCACACCATGTACAACACCTACATGCTGAAACAAAATACACCGAGACATGATTGGAACCCAGCACTTCAGCAGAGCAGTGACCCTTTCCCACCCAAACAAGAAAAATGCCCCAGCACACTACTTCCAACATCTCTACAATAATCTCCCCCCCACCACCAAACCCCAACTCAATCAAACAACCACACGACCTTCGCCCGAAGATACTTTGAAGACACTACCACAGAACAGCATCCTAAATGCGCCCAGACTCCCTTAATAAACCAATCAGAGAAATCAGTACATAGAACACACAGATTGACTATCTCAACCAGGTCAGGACACTCCTTTACACTCAAACAATACACAAAGAAAAAACCTTGCCCCCACCCTTTCGCAACGCGCGGGTGTCATAAGGGCATATAGAACACCCCGACTCCGATATCCAAGGCAGTACGTACGAGGTCCTTCCTCCTCCTCGATGGGGGCGAAGTGTGACGTGGCCACGTTGACGATCGGAAGACTGGCCGCGGTTGCGGATTGGTCCGCCTCGCTCGCTGACGTCACAGCCGCCACGGCCGATGAGGTGGACGTTTCCGCTGGGGTTTCCTCCTCCTCTGCTCCTAGCCCGAGGTCTTGCGTTCCGGCCACAGCCGGGGTATCGTCGCTCGACGGCTCGTGGAAGGAGGCTGGCTGCGTGGCAGCGGACGCGGAAGAGGATGGTCCTCCCCCTCCAGTCAGGGGACCGCCCTCGACATCATTGGCCAAGGTCAGAGGATCATCGGCAGTCGAGCTGTCTGTCGATTCGCCTCCCAAAGAAGACGAGACCGGCTGAGACGACAAATCCTCACCCGCCATCGAATTAAACGGAGTCGGAGACGTGGGAACGAAGGAGGCGGACTCCTCAGCTGGAGGGTGAACTTTGTTTCTTGAAGGAGACTCAACCTGGGCCCCGCCAAGGTCTTGGGGAGCGAGGCACCTTTGCCCTGCGGCTTCCCCACGGTCGTCGTCTCCAAGAACCACGGGGAAGGCGCGCCCTTCCTTATTGTTGTCAGTGGCATTGGTGTCAGGGGTCTTCTGGCGGGCGGGGCTCGGGACCACGTTCAGGACAATCATGCCGTACGAGCTCTCACCTGCAAGAAGTTATATGTCACCAACACATTTCTTATGCCAGAGAAAATGACTAAATACCCATTCTTTTGGCAAAGGTGCCAATAACAGCCAAAAAGCCCACCCTAAACAAAGATTCCTCTAACCAGTAACTTGGCCGGCAGGATAGCCATGGAAGGAGGGGTAAGAAGGTGAATCTATAACAAGAAATGTAGAGACCAGAGAAGACAAAAAAAGAATAAGGGCAAACAAGCAGTCATGGGATTATTAGCACTGAGGGGATAACAGGAGCGCAAAGTAAAACGAACTGAGCACTGTAAATCCGATATCGCTGCAAACCAGCAATCGATTCGCACCCCACCCCACGAATTTAAAGCGCAATACCGAGTGGATCTCCACCAGAAAGCATGTAAGGATACCTGAAAAGAAAGTAAGATTGAAGAAGTGAAAATGTGTGGGAGATATAGCCGCCAATCATCCTGGAGGGCCAACAATACACGAGATGTTACCTGCAGCCTGGATGTCCACTGATCCGCTTGCGACTGCCTTCAGGGTCACTCGTGGAAATTACACTCCATCTTAAGTTTAGGCCATTTTAAATAAAAAAAAAGAGCAACACAAAAAAAACTACAAAGAACGCTCAGGTGCGTGAGGAAAGCATGCTCCCTCAGGGGACTGAACATCTCCTGAAGGAGAGGAAAGCATGCCCCCTCAGGGGACTGAACATCTCTTGAAGGAGAGGAAACCCTTAGGGTTTTATTTTTTTTCTTTGAAGCGGGCGGGGAATGGGCCTCTCCCTTCTCAGAAGGGGCAGTAGTCCCTTTAGCCCTATGGGCTACATATTACCCAGGACGATCTTGCCTAATAGCGGACATCGGATTGGGGAAGTCTCGCGCCGTAGGGTCATTGCCCACCACGTAAAAGGTCTCCACCTGGGCTATCGTATTCATTGGGCAGGCATACCAACGCCCCAAGGATCGGAGAGGTGGCGTGGATACCATATGAGGTCGATATGCCCGAGGGAGGCTCATGAAGTGAAAGTGGCGAGAGGAGAGAGAGCCGCCTCTCCACTGGTTCAACACGATATGGCGTCGGTGTCCTCGCCTATCCCAACACCAAGATTGGGCGAATTTTTGCTGAGAGGGATCGAATCCGAAATTTTAAGACCTACCCCTACCAGCGCAAAACGGAATTACAAGAGATTAGGACCAATAGTAATTATATATGCAAAAGGGTGGTGGGTTATATCCCACGTCTCGGATTTTCGGAACTTTCGGGAATTAAAACTCTGGATGCGTTTAAAGGATGATGTCCACACCTCTACGGCAAAGGAGTTTGCGAGCGGAAGCTCTTTCTCAAAGGGCCGAAGCTTCGAGCTGAGCAGCCAGAAAACCGAGCGCCTATGAGTGGATCCCGTACTGAATCATAAACAAGGCCAGGATCGTGTGACAAACACAGAGACGGGACCCAAGATTATTAGTTGGCTTGGCAGCCAAAAGGCAGTAAAGCCAACCCCCATAGACGCTACAGTCTTAGGCAGAGAAGAGGTTATTGGGGGAAAACCCATCTCCCCATTATTCGTGCCCCAATAGTCAGGACCCCTCTTACAAACTATGGGGGCAAAGAGCGTTGTTTAAAAAGATTCTAAAACATTCTTCTGACGCTGCGTAAAGAAACAGAGAAGTGGATAGAAGGGGACAGGGAACGCACGAGCTTCCCCATGGTCAGTCAAGGAGTTCAGGACAACTCAGTGAGCCTTCCTTCCCTCCCTGGGGAAGGGAAGGTGCATAGTTGCAGGCACTGTGGCCGGGACCGATTAACTGTCGCCGCAACTGTCTAGATAGGGTACCTCCCTGCAGGGCCGAGGAAGGAAATGGCACCAGTTCCTCGACAGGTGTATAAGGATATAGGTAACCTATTGGCACGATCCTGAACGGAAGAGAATGGCTATAATAATAATAATTAGTCTTTTGTAATGCGCTCTTCAAGGCCTGAGGCCTTCCCAGAGCGCACGTTGTGCTGAGATGAGAATGGAAATTCAAGAGGGGAAGAAGGCAATTCTGAAAAGATGCATTTTCAGGAGACGCTTAAATGTGGTAAGAGAGGAAGACCTGATTTCAGTAGGAAGAGCATTCCACAACTTAGGGGCGCAGATTGAGAAGGAGCAGTCCCCCATTGAGCAGAGGGACGAACGAGGAATATTCAAAAGAGGTGCATGTGATGACCGAAGGGCCCCGAGGGACATGGCGTGGCGAGAGGGCAGAAGAGAGGTAAGACGGGGCCTTAAATGTGAAGAGAGGTATCTTGAAGTGAGTACGGGATCTGACAGGGAGCCAGTGCAGTTCATGCAGCAAGGGTTTCGAGGGAGAGAAGCGAGGGCGACGGAGGAGAAGCCGGGCGGCATAGTTCTGTACAAGTTGAAGGGGGCGGAGAGAGGAGGAAGGCAGATTCACAAGCAGAGTGCTACAGTAGTCAAGGCGTGAAGTGATAGAGGCATGAACAGCAGTCTCAAGACTGGCGATCAAAGTGAGAGCGAATGCGAGAGAAGTTACGAAGGAAACAGTGAGGATTTGCTGACATTGCGGATATGAGGCTTAAAGGAGAGATGCTCATCAAAAACAACACCCAGATTCCTAACGCAGTCAGAGAAAATGATAGTATTACCGCCCAGAGTAAGCGAGGGAAAGAGAAATTTAGATTTTTTGACAAGAGCAGGGGTGCCGACGAGGAGGACCTCAGTTTTGGAGTGATTAAGCCTGAGGAAGTTGGTAGAGAGCCAGTCAGAAATGGAGGAGTAGGCAGCCAGGAGGTCAGTGAGTGTCATCAGCATAGAGGTGGAAGGATAGACCGAGATTACGGAGAAGGGAACTAAGAGGGAGAAGGTAGATACGAAATAGTAGAGGACCAAGGACAGAGCCTTGTGGCACTCCAAAGCGAATGTGGGTAGAGTCGGATGAGACGTCGTTAATCACAACGGATTGGGTACGAGACGAGAGGTAAGAGCGGAACCAGTCAAGCACGGTGCCTATGCCGAGGAAAGAGTGGAGACGATCAAGTAGGACGGTATGGTCAATAGTATCGAAGGCAGAGGAGAGGTCGAGTAGAACGAGGATGGAAGCACAACCCCTGTCCGCGGCACTTCGTAAGCAATCGGACATATTGAGAAGGGCGGTTTCTGTGGAGTGACCTGACTTGAAACCAGATTGATAGGTTTCATCAATGTTACAGGCCACCATGTGACCGTTGATGCGTGAAGCAACCACTCTCTCCAGAACCTTAGAGAGGAAAGGAAATTGTGAAATCGGGCGATAATTGGAAGGGTCAGTGGGGTTCAATTCACCCCCCTCGTTTACCGGTGTAATTTTGCCCATCAATTCTCTCATTATTTTTATGTAAATAAAATTATATTTTTGTCATGCCTCTTTAAATAACCTTGAGCTTTGCCATTGCCCATATTATACCCCCCCCCTTGTCGGTTCGCCTTTAAGTTATTGGTCTCTCCCCCATAGATGTAATATAATGTCATACCACGACAGAAAGATACAGAACCCGTATCTATTCGAAAGGGAAACACACTCCGCTATGCGAGACTTGCAAAGGCCCCCGAGACAGCAGGGGAGGGGAGGGGAGGGGCACCTCCTAATAAGAGGCCGAGTTACCCGAGGGAGCGGCTCCAGAAGGAATAAAGGTAAATCTCCTCTATCGGTTGAGGGTGGTGAGAGGAGAGCTTCTGTACCAAGATTAATAGTTAACAAACGGGGGAGAGTTGGGGATGCACTGGTTTTATCTTTGCTTATAGTTGTCATTTTAGGGAAGTTGCTTTTAGAACTAAAAAAAAATTGTTACGCCAAAAACAGAGCCGACTCCATCCGAGAATGTTCCATTTAGCTGGTTTTCACCCAGAGGGAGCAGCTCTATCTAGTTGAAATAAATACTTTGGGGGGAGGAGGGGAGGTGTTATAAAAAGGTGTTGGCGGAAATGCCCCTAATGGGAGGATCACCAATAGAAAGCTTCTAAAGAGTGGTGAGCATTACCTTGAAGGTCATGGAAAAACAACACCCTCAGAACACTCAAAAACACCAACTTTGGGCAACGAAGCAACAACGTACACAGTTTATTCTCATCCCTACAAATTATATATAAATAGTCTGAACACATCTAACAAACTCTCACACAAGATGGTCCAAAACTGTGCCCTCCGTATCACAATTTGCTGCATATAAACCACCCCACCCCTATACATCACTACTACTACTACGCTGCAATCAAAATTCACCTCACCAAAGCGCCTAAACATGATATAGTTTTTGAGCAAGTTGCTCTGCCCTCCAATCCACTACACACCCTCTCCTTTCGTACCCACAGCCCCACAATTCAACCCATTGTTGCCTCCCCTCCCTCCAAAACGGAACACAATACAACACCCACTTCACCACCCGCATAGCGCTTCAAAACCAGCTGCACAATGCAATACTCCAAGGCATTCAACAAAATCCACTTTGTATGACCAAACACGAGTATCTAGGACTTGTCTACGGCCACGACACCACTCCTCCCAAAACGAATAGAAGAAGAGAATACCCACCACCACCACCACCAGCAGCAAACACGACCCATTTCATCCTACCCTGCCTTTCCCTCGGAACATCTGCCAGACAAGTCAAGGAGAAAGCACCGTTACAATGTATGAGTGTGGCTGTGCATGATAAAATAAAACCTGAAGCAACTAATAAAAGCCCATAACCGGGTGGGATTGAGGGTAATCTGAGTTTTTGGTGGTGCAATTCTGGATTGATCTTTCTTTCTCATCATGCAAGACTACATCACCCAAACAATCCACCTTGAAATGGTGGAGATTTGATGCATTCAACGCCCAGCAAGCAAGGTAGGCTCTGTTTCTTAAACGCGAGCCACCCCATAGAGAAAGAGAAAGAGTTACGAGTGGCTGTGTAATTTGCAAGTGGATATGAGAACAACCACACAACCTGGATGCAGTCCTGGCCTCGGATCACCCCACTTGGATAATCTGGGAGTGGGGTGGCTATAAAATTTCCATAGCACGCAACAGCATCCAACCTAGTTCCTAAGCACAGTATCCGGAGGGAGCAAAGGTCATTTGCGTCTGGGGAACAATGAAACAACCATAATAACAACAGAACACATGACATTCAAAACCCACGCAACAACCATTACAAACAAGGCCACGAAGAAAATCAACGCCCTCAAAGCACTATCAAATTTTACATTTGGACAACAGGAAGAACCTCTCACCACTCTATACAAATAATTCATCCCCAAAACCCTCAATTACGCAGCACCAGCAATGGCCCCCAACCACAAGCAAATCACATGAAAAAATTCCAAGCCATATAAGGTCCTCATAACACACCTAAACACTTAAAAAAAAAAATAGTCGCAATAAAAATGCACCTAAAAATGTTTGGAATCCAACAGTTCAGCAGAGCAGTTACCCATCCCCACCAAAGCCATCACCGTGTCAGGCACAAGAAAAATGCCCCAGCACACTACTTAGAACATCTCTACAATTACCTCCCCACCCCACACCAAACCCCTAACTTAATCAAACATTACACTAACTTCACCAAAAGACAGTAACATACTACCACAGAACATCCTAAACGAACCCCCCCACCCCGAGCCAATCAGAAAAATCACACTAAACAGAACACACCGAGTAATCCTATCTAAAAACAGGTCAAGCCACCTCGCAAAAGAGAGGTAGGGATGAGGGGGAAGGCATCAATTAAGCAAGTCATTCGCTGGTTGGTGGCTTACTCTATTCAGTCATCCACTGTTTTTTCGCCGCCTTGTCAGCATTCAGGCGCATGAATGGACAGGCGGGCGTGCCGAAATTTAATCAAACGACAGAGAGATGGAAAGAACTCTGAACGCAAAGATGAGCATCCTAACAGGTGGCAGCGCAGAGCCAATCCTTCACGAGAGAGTACCTTCCAATATGTCTTGAAGGAGACACGTAAGAGCGTGGACGGCCCACGGACTGCCCCACATCGAATCCAGGGTCATGCAGTCGGTCAATAATGTCCCCAGATGTTCTTCATCCAGGAACTCGCTCACTTTGAGACTGGGACGTGTCAATTTTCCGAGTCCACCGATCACCTGAAAGTTAAAGGTCGTTCACTAATAATAATAATCAAGAACTCCCGGGAGGATCTTCTACTACCCGTCGTAGTCTAACTCGTTTGTGGCGACATACCTACAACCAAAAGCTCCCAAAATGAAGGGGATGGGGAATAATAATAGTTATGGGTTCTTCAACCTATCCTTTCTCTTTTGGAGGGTATCTACAGCATATGACGATCCGATTTTGGACTCCATCCAGCGACTAACCACACTTGATGTGGCTTGACTTCGTTCTAATCGAAAGGTCCTCCAGTCGAGTAGGCGATAACTAGAGGAGTTGGACCGACACTCTTTGAAGGGTACAGTTTACAGTTAGTATAGAGTTGAGAAAGGAGGGAATGAGGGTGTTAGGTCACCAGAACCACCACAGTAGTCCACAAAGTATCTAAGGGACAGAAATGGATTCTTCCTGTGAAACTCCGGAAGGGGTCGTTAAGTGTAATAATGCTGCTGCCTACATCTGCAGGATTGCATGGCCGGAGGGGTGGGGGGAATCTGCGGCTATACATTGAGGGGAAAAATGCCCTCGTTAGTTTTCGCCTCTTAGATTCAGGTAAGAACAATAAAGCAAAATCCCCCATTTCATCGAAAAGATAAAATTAACGAGTTCACCTTCCTGAGAACCCTGAGGCCCCTTAATGGCCACTCACAAAAAGTGAAGTGGGGGCTGAAATATTTAAGGAAAAAGGAAGGTGGGGAACAAGGAGGGCATTTTGAATCGGACAAGAGGAAGGAATAACAAGCGAGGCAAGAGCCTCCTTGCTCAATCATCCCCAAATGATGGGGTCGGGAGGACCCGCCGTAAACCTTTATTCAAGACAAAAGGGAGGCGAAAACAGGAAGCAGAGCCCGTTAAGGGCGAAGCGAGAGTTATTAGTTTAAACTAAAAAGCGAAACCCAACGAGGGCATCTCCACCAGAAAGATTCTAATAAGAGATCGGTGAAGTGTTGAAGATAGAGGAAGTGAAGATGTAAGGTAGTGTACCTTCGGACAGTTGGCTAAGAAGAGCTTGCAATACTCTAGATGTGAATGACATGGTACAATACCCCCTTATCGGTAGGGGGGAGGGGAGGAAGACCGCGAATGAGAAGGAATACCACAGCAGCGCGAGGCCTTTTAAGCTACTAGAAAAGACACCTCCCCCCCACCTCCTCAGTTCTCAAGATGCTCGCATAACCTTCCCCACCCTCGACTTCGACTTACTTTACAGGCGAGTAGAAAAGTGTCGACGGAACAAGGGAATTGCGTGTTGGTCAGGAGGTTGATCAAAGCCTTGGCCACAGATAGACAGCGCACCCTGTCCACGGGTAGGATACCATCGCGAGTGCGACTCGAACCCTCCTCTTTGGTACTTTTATTATCGGCATTAGTGCCGGCGCAAGTGGCGCCCACGCTATTCCGGCTCAGTTTCCGAAGGGAGCTCGTCTCATTTCGCTGGATGGAGCAGAGGTCCTTGTAATGCTTCATGGCGTGCTGCTTCTGAATCTTCTTGAACACTTGCTCCGATTGCTTGAACATCTTTGGGTTTATCACATTCTCTAAGCCCGCCAACACCTACGGGAAAGGGGGCCAACCATTAATGATTCAACTTTCGTCGCGTTTCTTGATGCGGCATTCATCAGTGACAAATTGCTTAAAAATTGTTAAAAGGAAAATCGTGGGAATGATGGACGAAGGCATTTTCACTAAATGCAGAGATAGAAGACATGTACAGATAGGGAGAGATAAAATTAGAGACAAGGAGAGGCAGAAGTAGAAGCATTCGAATTTCCAGAATTGAGAGGGGAACAGTGCTATCAGATTGCCCCAGGAGGAGAGATGAAGGCTTTCAAGAGCTCCGAGGACATTAATAGATCAAACCCATCGCAAGGACCGGTTATCTTTCCCTCACGACCGCCGAGTTACAGGGCCCCACCACTGCTACTCGCCTCCCCAAATGACTTGGAAGCAGTCTCAAGGTTGACGAGCTGCTGCTTGTGGTGGACGAGGCGGCGCCTGAGCAGTTCTCTTGACGCCCTCGGGGTCCCTTTTGTGACATCAGACCCCTTCTTCTGCAGTGATGACTCGGCCGTCAACCAACTCCAGCGCCCTGTCAAAAACGAGGCAATTCGAGAAAAATGAGGACAAATTAGGATTTCTCACGAACCAATAGTAACTATTTAAGGATTATCTCAGTGGGGGACTAGTTTAACGAGACACCAGAACCGAGGATGGCTACACACCAGCCTGCCAAACAAACTAGAATTGAACACCATTAATCGACTAACCACACCCGATGTAGCTTAACTTCGAGTGCTCCCAATCGACTAGGCCAATAGTCGTGATTATTATTAATTTTAAGCTCATCTGGCGACTGCCTACTTGGGCATTAGTCGCCGTATTCAACACCATCTTTAAAATAAGATGCAAAAAAAACACAATAAAAATTGAAAAAAGGAAAAAGGCAATAAGCAGGAAGCAAGCTCCGGCTTCGGTTGGAGGTCTGCCATCCCGAGGCGGAGGAAAGTGCGACCTACTAAAATAACGAAAAACCCAACTAGTTAAATAAAGGTAAGAAGTCCGGGCTCTCGCAAAAAGTCTATAAGTCCACCAGTCAATGTGCACGAACTCGTACCGAGTACAAGGGACAGGCGGTAGCGACATCGCCCATCCCGGTAATGGGGACAGGTAACGTGTGCGAAGATCGCTCAGACTGGGACATTCAACAAGAATGTGCCGAACAGTCTGGGGGACAACGCAGTCTTCACAGTAGGACGCAGGCGAGCGCTCCATCAAAAGGCGGTGCGTCCCACGAGTGTATCCAATTCGGAGACGACAGAACGCAACCTTAAAGTCGTCGCGGCATTTGGGAATAGGTCAATGGGAACAGTCGCCGAGCAATGGCACGCAACTTTAAGTTCCCTTCGACCGTCTCCCCTCTTCTTTGCCAAGCAGCCCGGAGTGCTGCCCGTATTCCTGCCATATAGTCGGTGTGAGGAAGAGCGAAACGCTGGTCCGGTCGCCGAATCCTCGCGAACCCTTTGGCACGCTGATTACCCGCAGTTCCTAGATGTCCAGGAACCCAGCAGAAGATGATTGCCAAAACCGTGGCGTAACGGATATTGCGAACCAGGGGATGCGGAGATTCCAATGCTCCGAGAGTGCTCTCGGCGCTTTGTGAGTCGCTATAGATCACAATCCGGTCTCCGAACCGGGCAGGTCACGTAATCTCTCGTACCGAGAGGTGTATTGCCACCAGCTCGGCCGTAAAGACTTCAAACAATGGGGATACGGCGTGGAAGCCGACCCCCTCTTGGGACTTGGAGCCATCCGTATACACTGGCACGGTTCCAACGTGACACGAGGTGTGCTCCAAAAAGGTCGAACTCAATACTCCCGGCGCTGTACAAGCTTTGGGAGCAGAGGCGTGGCGACAAATAGACGAAGGTGGTACCCTTCAGGGTTGCGTCTTGGGCAGAACTAGGGGCGCCACGGGCCAGAGAGCTATACATAGCTCTCGAATGAGTTTCCTGGCCATAAACCCAAAGGGGTTAGGGTATGACTGGCGTCTCTTGGCGGAATAGGCACCGTCGAGATCAGCTGCGGATGCAGTGAGAGCTGTTGGCCACTAAGGAAGGTGTCGGGCACGCGCGTACAGGCGAATAATGCACTGTGCACGTAGGAGAGCGAGTGGCATCTCCTCAATATCGACTAGTAGGCTATCAATGGGGTTAGTGGGGAAGGCACCGTTCGCCAGGGGAAGGCCGGCGTGATGGATCGAGTGCACCTTCCGCAATACACGCTCAGCTGCGGATTCATAAAACTCGCATCCGTAGTAGAGTTTCGAACGAACAAAGGATCGATAAAAAAGTAAGGCAGTAGCCCTATAAGCGCGCCAAGAGCTCAAAGTCATGGAACGGAGAATATCCATGGCGCGAGTACAAGAGACCCTAAGGCTGCGAATATGAGCCTCCCAGGTGAGGCGTCAGTCAAATACAAGACCAAGGAAAGGATGGGATTCAACCACTTCCAGGCGTACCCCATTAAGAAACAGGTCTGGGTCGGGGTGGAGCAGTGGAATGCGGTAGAAGTGCACCACCTTAGTCTTGTCCATGGAAAATCGAAACCTGTGCGATTCGGCATAGCGAGAGACGCGTGTTAGAGTCGACGCTCCAGAGTTGGCATCTGGGTCGCGCCAAAAAGGATCCGAAAGATCGTCCACGAAGAGCATAGCGAGAACATCTTCCGGCAGCACAGAGGTGATGCCGTTGATGCTCAACGCAAAGAGTGTGACACTGCGGACACCCTCTTCCTGCTCCATTGGGCCGTACGCGGAATCAACGATCTCGCACTAGATTAAGAGGCGTCCCATCGTGTGGAGTCTCTCCATGATACGGTAGCGCTATGCGGTATCATAGGCATTGTCTAGATCGAAAAGCACCATGGCGTAGTGCTGTCTACGAAGGAAGCCCTTGCAGACGGCATTTTCTAATCGGAGCAGACCATCCGACGTAGAGTGGAACTTGCAGAAGCCGCACTGTGCAGAAGACAGATGGCCTCCGCTGCCCAGGAAAAAGGCTAATCTAACATTTACCAATTTCTCCATCAACTTGCACACGCAAGAGGTTAGAGAGATTGGGCGGAAACTGGCCGGAGTAGAGTGATCTCTCCCCGGTTTGCGAAAGGCGAGCACAGTAGCGCTTCGCCAGGAATCCGGGAGAAGACCCTCCACCAAGATCCTGTTGAACAAATCTAAGAGAAGGGCCATGCCTCACTCACCCAGGAGTCAAAGATTGGGGTACGGGACATCGTCCGAATCATGGCGCGGTGTCCAAGCACGAAGCAAGAGCGGAGCGCAACTCACTCACAGTAAACTTGTCGTTGAAGGATTCTCCGCCTCTGGAGGTAAAGTCTAGCCGGCGGCCTTCCACGACATCACGACGTGCATTGAATGCTGGCGGAGCAGCATCCCGGCTAGAGAATGCGGAGAAAGCGGTCGAGAAGGATTACGCCACGGACGCGGGGTTCGAGATTGCGGTCCCATTCTCCTGGAGACGAGAGGGGTGTCCTGGGAGAACTTGCCCCGAATCTTTTTGACTCGCTTCCACACCTCTGCTAAAAGGGTCTTCCCGTTAAGTGAAGACACGTATGCCCGCCAAGAAGAGCGGCGGGCGTGCTTCGAAATATACCGGAACCTAGCCCTAGCCCGACGAAATTCAGCGACAGTTAAATCGTTTGGGCGGCGCTTATAGCGCATGTAGGAATAACGCTTCTGCTTGAGGGCTGTCCCACACTCAGCTGACCACCACGGGAATGGTCGGCGTGCAAAACGGCCAGACATTCTAGGAATAGTAGTTAGGCCCGCGGCGATGAGGTTGTCGGAGAAGAAACGGCATCATCTACTGACCTAAACTCCTCGACGGAGATAGAGAATTAGGTCATTTCCTGAAATGCAGGCCACCGCGCCCGCGCCAAGCACCACCGAGGTGGGCTCTCAGGCGGCCGTTGCCCTGAAAATGATATTTGAATGGGAAAGTGATCAGTATCATGGAGGTCATCGACCACCCCCCCAATCAAAATCAGGCTGTGCATCCGAAGAGCACAAAGATAGGTCAAGGCAAGAAAATGAAGCGGTTCTCGGACAGTGATGCGTAAACTCATCCACGTTTAGGACACTCATCTCAAGCTCTTCGATCAGATCGGCAAGGACTTGTTCCCTGGGATTTATTGAGTAATCTCCACGGAGAGGATGCCTGCCGTTCAGATCTCCTATCAAGAGAAGGGGCCTCGGCAAGCGTGCCACGACGCGGCGGAAGTCCCCCGCGTCGAAGTCAGCTGACGCTGGAATGTACGCAGAAATGATAGTATATCTGTGCGCTATCTTTAACATGTAAATCCGGACCAGATGCGTCCCTAGAGACTCGCGTGAGGCGGAGGTGACTCCGATCTTAGAGAAAGGAGACCCCAGCCATCCGTCAAACTACCGACCTATCAGTCTGACTTCGATAGTCGGTAAACTCATGGAAAGCATCATGGTGGACAAAATGACGTCGTATTTAGAGTCAAACATGCTACTGAGGAGTTCCCAACACGGCTTCCGAAGGCAACGGTCATGCCTGACGAACCTTGTGGAATTCTTCCACTTCGTCTTCAGTGAGAACGATCGGGACAAGGCGGTGGATGTGGTGTACTTAGACTTTCAGAAAGCCTTTGATAAGGTACCACACCGCCGCCTTGTCCGGAAAGTGCGAGCGCTGGGCATAGATGGAAAAGTAGCCGGCTGGATCGAGAACTGGCTGAGTGGCAGACGGCAACGGGTGGTAGTGAATGGACAGGCTTCTGAGTGGGTGCCGGTTACTAGCGGGGTGCCTCAAGGTTCTGTCCTGGAAGCACTACTATTTATCATCTACGTCAACGACATGGACGGTGACATGGTTGCCAAGATTTCCCAAGTGGCCGACGACACCAATCTTGGTATGAACGTTGCAAAGGATGGAAATACTGCCCGCCTGCAGGAAGATCTTGGGAAGATTGGGGAGTGGTCGGACACGTGGCAAATGCCTTTTAACGTGGGGAAATGCAAAGTAATGCATATCGGCCACAGAAACCCCCAATCTCAGTATATCCTTAAGGGCACTGCTCTTGAATCGAGTGACACTGAGGACTTGGGTGTAACTATCACTAGAGACCTCAAGTTCTCGAAACAGTGCATCGAGGCAGAGAAGAAAGCCCAAAGGATGTTAGGCTACCTAAAGCGCCAGTTTGGATACCGTAACAAGGAGATAGTACTTTGTCTGTACAACTCTCTCGTTCGGCCGCACCTGGAGTATGCCGTACAATTTTGGAGTCCTTCGTTTCGAAAGGACATCGCAAGGTTGGAACGCGTACAAGCTAGGGCAACCAAACTGATTCCCTCTATCCAAGTTATGAGGATAGACTAAGGGAATTAGATCTGTTCTCGCTGGAAACCGGTAGACTGCGTGGTCAGCTCATCGAAGTTTTCAAAATACTTCGTGGGTTCGACAATGTTGACTACCGGGATATTTTCACACTGAGTGAGAACAGAACGCGCAATCACGGCTTCAAACTTGAACTGAAGCGTTACAACCGCAATCTCTGTGAAAAAATTTTCACCTACAGTATTTACAGTAAGTGGAACGCTCTTCCAGTGGAAGTTGTCAACAGTGAATTTGTTGACCAGTTCAAGTCAAGACTAGAAAAGGCTTGAAAAGTGGCCATTTAGGGACGCAAAACAATTGAGCAGCCATGTGCCCACTCGATTGCTAGTCCAAAGGTACCCTCTTTGAATGGACCGTAAGGTCTCCTAGGGTACTTTCTTTCCTTGTAACCTCCTATCCAGGTGAAGCTGCACAGCCACTGCCTGAAAGGAGTTATCTAAAGTGAAAGGAAGAACGGAGACATCATGCCGGGTGTAAACCGCGCATCCCCCAGCCCGTCCATCCCGCGGTGGTGGGGTCGCAAAACCCTTATACCCCGGGAGGGCGGGCAGGGAGGACGCGCCTAACATAGCCTCCTGCAGAAAAATAGCTAACGGGGAACGGAACGAGACGAGACTCCGCAGCTCCTCTCAGTTGGCCCGGAGTCCAGGGCAATTTCATTGAAGGAATATACCCTCCAGACCTAGCTCGGAGGAGACCCGGGGGCCCTCTTCGAACAGAAGACCCTCAAGGGAATGGCCGTAGGCTTCCCGGAGGCAGAACCCCGGAGGCTGTTGGCCGTACAAAGCGCTGTCGCCTTCGAAGACTTATTGGGGGAGGTTGGGCTCGCCTTTCGGGATACAGCTTTACGAACCCCCGAAGAGTGCCTGACGACCAACTTCAGGGGTGTTGCCTCCTGTGAGTCTAACGACTCGGTGGAGGCGCGTGGCCGTTTCGCCTTACGGGAAACTGTCACGCTGGCGAAAGAGGGGGGAGCCCTGGTTTTAGCCGGGGCTGGGTAGGAACCCTTTTTGCCGCCAGCTTTATCCGGGGAGAGCCCGCAGAAGGGCTCCGAATGGGCGCGGAAACAACCGTGCTCGTTGGCCTGGATGGGCCAGGAGCAGAGGGTGCCTTTCTAACTATTGAGGCATATGACGTCCCAGGCAGAGCCGGGCGCGCCAGGACCAAGTCCTTAGCCTCGCGGAATGAGATTCGATCCTGGGCCTGAACGGGAAGGATTTCTTTCTCGAGGAGATATGCACCACATTGCTTCGAAGAAGCGGGGTGCGGCTCTCCGCAATTGACACACTTGGCCACACACAATTTAGACATAACGTGTGCGGCCTTGGAGCAATTTACACAAAATTCGGGTGACAGGACTTTGCACGTCTACAAGAATGATTATTATGGCCGAAGCGGTGACAGTAATAGCACCGCCGCGGCAGTGGCACAAATGCCTTCACACGGTAGCGGTACCAACCGGCACGCACCGACACAGGGAGCTTGTCATAGTCGAACGTGACGAAGAGTGTAGGGGTGGGTCTCGAGGCCCCTCCCTGTTTTGTCATCACACGTTCGACCTTGACCGCCCCATGGTCGGCAAGCTCTAAGGTGATGTCTTCAATGGAGTAGTCACGAGTTCCCTCACATAAACTACTCCTTTCACAAAGTTCATGGTAGAGTGCAGCGTCACACTCACCGGAGTGCCATTAAGTGTCCGAATAGCACTTATCTTGGCCGCCGCATTCGCCAGAAGGCTCCCGTCCGAGAAACGGGTCAACTTAGGTTCTCTACGAATTGCACTAGCTAATCCTCTCCTCTGATGGATCATGTTGCCCTTGGCCAACATGGTTCCATCAGTGGAGCGAATAACGAGGAAGCGTTTGAAGCCAGCGGGATCGAAAACGCCAGGTAACCTCTGAATCAGAGGCCCCGCCCTGTGCACTTTTGGTCTTTGTCATAGTCAGGGGTCCGCACCCGGGGTGGCAGAGGGGCCGGATGTGCCGATCTTGGCTTGGGCGCTTACCGTAGCAGCAGACCCATCCGTTCCCGCAGCCCCCGCAGATGGAGAGGAGCCCCGAGTCTTCTTTGTCTTTTTCTTGTTCTTTTTCCGAGAGGAGGGCGGGAAATGAACCTGCTTCTCACCTCGATCGGAAGGAGCCCCCAGGCCAGATGGACCGGCCTCAGCCAGGTCCTTCTCCGAAATGGATAAGTTCCTGGTAGTCGTACGGGTACCGGTCGGAGGAGATCCCTCCCCTCCTTGTACTACCTCAGAAACCCTAGCCGTTTGAGGAGGACCTTGCATAGAGGCGGATTCGGGTTCGGTGCTTGGCGCCGAGCCCGGATTCCCCCATCCCCCATGGAAGGCAATACCGTCTGAGGCTGGGTTGCCTCAAGGACCATGTCTACCTCAGTAGGGGCTTCCACTTGGCCACCTCCCCACCCAAGAGATCGCAGGTCCCGTTGGCAGTATTATCATTAGTCAGCTGGTGTGGGGAGGCACAGGCCTTGACCCCGGCAAGGTTCAGTATTCTTGCCAGCAGGTCTTTTGAGGGAAGTGACCGAAGGGGCCTGGCTTCCCTCTCCCCCCTAAGGGGGTCTGCCCTACCGAGCCAGTTCCACGAGTGGCGGTCGGCAATGGGCTGCCTGCTGGCTTTCTTGGCAGTCCCCTAGAAAGAAAAGGAGGGACTGCCGCTGGAAATAGGGAGGGGCACGTAAGCACCTCCAGAAAACGGGGTGAGGGGGAGTCCCCTACACCCGTAGTCGTAGGAGAGGAGTAAGCCTCCTCTCCGGTTAAAGAAATATGGAGGGTCCCCTGCGCAAGCACAGGGGGGGCGGGAAGAACCTCCATTTTTTTCGGTGGAGCTGCCCGAGGGCGGCTACGTTGATGAGCAAGGGGAATTGGGGAGAGATGTTTGTTTTTTGTTTTTTTTCATACATGGGCATGGTGACCCTCTTTGTTCTACTGGAAGCAATAGCTCATCACCTCTCGCAGTTGCTCGCCCCGCAAGAGGTGCTTACAGGCCGGGCATAGCAAGGTGCCGCCATTCAGTACCACCCCTCCCACCTGGTGGCCTGGCACTCCATCGGCAAGGCGGCTACACCTTAGACACCGCGTAAAAAGATAGATTGTGAAGAGGAAAGGAAAAGGGATGTGAGGAAGGTATGGGTGGGGATGAAGCAGGTTGTTAAAAACCAACCACCCCTGACCGGAGCTCAGGGGTTAGGGAACATTGTCCCCTTCCCCCTCAGCCCCGATCCGGGACGGTTGGCTTGAGAAGAAGGTCAGCATCTACCCTGTGAAATTAGAGGCTGACCAGAGAAAGTTGTGGGAGAGGTTGTATGAAAAGCGACGAAGTAGGGGAGAAATACAGGCTATCTGAAGGAAGGAAGAGAGGCTAAGCTGGGGCCGGACGGAGCGCTGGATCCCGTCAGCACGGCGGCCAGGATGGCAAATCGCCGCGCCCCTTACGGGGCTTTACGGGATGAAGACGGTAATCACCCCTCGCAGTGGCCCACTCTGCAAGGGGTGCGTACGGGGCTGGCAGAGCCAGCTGCCGCCATTTAAGGCCACCCCTCCCGCCTGGTGACTTGGCAGCCCTTCGGGATGGCGGCTCCACCTTGGGCAGGGCGTAAAATTGATAGTGTGTGAAGTGAGAATGAAAGGGAATGTGAGGAAGGTATGGGTGGAGATGAAGGTTGTTAGAAACCTACAATCCCAAACCGGAGCTCAGGGGTTAGAGAACATTGTCACCCCCCCCCCCCCACGATCCGGGGGATAGTTGGCTGAGAAAAAGGTCAGCCTCTACTGTGAAAATAGAGGCCGGCCATAGAAAGTTGTGGTAGATGTTGTAGGGGAGAAATAGCGCCTGTCTGAAAGGAGAAGAGGCTAAGCTGGGGCCGGATGGGGCGCTAAGTCCCGTCAGCACGCGCCCCTTACGGGGCCAATAGTCGTGAACCGCATTGAAACAACAGACGCAGGGGCAGACTCATAGGAGTCAGGTAAGGTCCCCAAATGAGAACAGATGTTTCAGTACCTACCACGAAACCCAATCCTGATCATTCGTCTTGCTCATATTCACGCACACACCCCTCAGCACAGGACTGGTGGAGAGCGCCCCGACCACTCACCTCCGTCTTTGCTTTTCTCGCCCTCGGTGTTCTTCGGGAGGACGACGAGATCGAGGCAGAGTGACAGGAAGAGCAGCAGCCACGAAATCAACCTCGGATCCACTTGACCCTGGCTGCTGCCGAAGAACCACGCCTGCTCGGAAGAGCGTGCGTCGTCGTTCCCCAAATGTGTTAGGGACCCCTTCTGCAGTTCAGTCAGAAGGGACTGAACAACGGCATCGATCACGTGGGTTCCACGCCCACACTGCACACTTTTCTGACCCAAAAAAGTTAAGAGGGCAAAAATCCTGAAAGGAAAAGTTGAAAATTCACCACCAAATAAAACCCCACGCAAGAATTCTGTTGGATTCATGCTTCAAACGTCCCAATTACGACGCACCAATGATGGCAAACAGACAAGGAGGAAAAAAGAAAGGGAATACAGAGCACTTTTCGCTCTTATGGAAAAGACGCGAAGTAATAAGGTCTTGTTAATAAAGACGAAAGCCAGGAATACAGGAATGTTTTTTTTTTAGAGAGCCTATCTGGTGACTTATGCGACAAGGGCGCAAGTCGACGCTCTCAAATATATCATACTTTAAAAAAAAAACAAAAAGCAAACAGGAAAAGAAGAAGCAAAAGGAAGTTCCGTCGTTGGATGGGTGAATGCACGCAACCCCAAGAGCTGAGCTCGTCCCGAATACAAAGGACAAGCGATAGCGAATCCAAGCGTCCAGATACCGGTAGCGGTAACGTGCGCGAAGATATCCCAGACTGGGATATTCAAAAGGAATGTGCAGAAAAGACGGGGGAGAAGGAAGTGCGGAGTAAGTTGCAGGAAAAGGCTTTATCAAATGGCAGTGCGACCCGCGACCTTACCCAATTCGAAAAAGAAAGAAAGTGATCTGAAGCCGCCAAGGAATAGTCACGGCGTGATTGCGCGCACCTTTGCATCGGACGTCTCCCATTTTCTTTGCCAGACAGACCTGATTCCTACAATGTAGTTGGCGCAAGGAAGAACGAAGCGCTGATGCGGACTCTTTGGCGGCCTCGATTCGTACATATATACCTAGGAGCCCATGGGGAGATAATCGGGACATCAGCTCTGAACGAAAAAAAAAATATGGCCTCATGGATCTCGAACTAGGGGGTGCGGAGATGCAAATACACATATAACACTCAGGGAGCTTTGTGAGTGGCCCTCTTCGAAGAGAAAACCCTCACGGGAATGGTCGTACGCTTCCTGGAGGCAGAACTCCGGGCGCCGTCGCCTTCGAGGACTTATCGGGGGAGGTTGGGTTCGCCATGCGTCATTTCCTCCCTCCGCCTCGAAACCTTCGCGGGCGGGACGGCTTCGGAAGCGGGGATCCTTCCTTTGGAGGATCCACCGTCTTTGAGCCACCCAGCCCAGCCTTGGGTCGAGGTCTAGGAGTCGAGACTCGTTTGGTGTAGTCCTCCTTTCGGGGGGCAGCTTTAGGAACCCCGGAAGACGGCCTCATGACCAACTTCAGGGGTGTTGCCTTCTGTGAGTCTAACGACTCGGTGGAGGAACGTGGCCAATTCGCATTACGAGAAATGGTCACGCGGGGAGAGGAAGAGAGCCTTGGTTGTAGCTGAGGCTCGGTGTGAAACATTTACAATGGGAGCGCTCAGGGTGGCTAGAACCCGCTAAAGAGTTCGGAATCGGCGCGGAAACGAACATGCTCGTATTCCTGGAGGGGCCGGTAGCAGAGTGTGGCTTTTTTTTTAAATTGAGGCGTAAGAAGTCCCAGGCCTCGCTGGGGGCGCCAGTACTAAGTCCTTAGCCTTGCGAAATGAGAGACGATCCGTAGCCTGAATGGCCAGGAGTTCCTTCTCTAGGAGGTACGACCCGACCACATTGCTTCAAAGAAGTGGGGTGCGGCTCTTCGCCATTGACACACTTAGCCATACACCGATAGGGACTTATTTGTGTACGATCTTGGAGTAACTTGCACAGAGTTCGGGTAAGCCCAACTGTACGTCTACACAAGCGATTCGTATGGCGGAAGCGCCAGCAATAGAAGCACCTCCACGGCAGTGGCACGAATGGCTTCACGCGGGAGCGATACCAACCATCATAGCAGCCTACAAAATAATATTTTAATTCGAAAGTGATCACTACCATGAAGCCTATCGACCACCACCTATCCAAAATCAGGCTGCTCATCCGGAGAGAAGAGGCATTTATGCAGTTCTCGGACAATGATGAATAAACTCATCAATTGGAGCTGAGCCCGGGGATTGATCGTTTAGTCCCCTAGAGGGTAACTACCCTACAAATCCTCGAAGAGGCGAAAAAGCCTCAGCAACCGTGCCGCGGGGCAGTGAAAATGCTCCGCATCGAAGTCGGATGACAATGGAATGTACGCATAACTTCTATCCAGGTGCAGCTGCAGTTCCGCTGCCTGAAAGGTATTTAAAGCAAAAAGAACGGAGACATCCTGCAAGATGTAAATCGCTCATCTTCTTGCCCGGCCCCCCCACCACGTGGGGGTAGGAACGCAAACTATATTACCCAGTGAGGTGGGAAGGGGGCACGCGCCTAGCTTGCTCTCCGGCAATTCCATTGAAAGAATATGCCAGCCAGGAGATGTGGGTACCCTCTAAAAAGAGAAAACCATCACAAAGAATGTCCGTATGCTTCCGGGACGCAGAACTAAGGGGCTGTTGTGAGAGCAGACTCTGTGGAATCAGTCACGAAAGCTATGGAGAACCCGCAGGAGGGTTCCGAATGGGAAGGGAAGCGACCTTGCTCGTAGGCTTCGAGGGGCCATGAGCCGATAGTGAATGCATAATTTTTAAGGCACATGATGTCCCAGGTCGCGAGAAGAGTCCGTACCCTCGCGAATAGAGTCGATCCGCAGCCTTAAGGGCCAGGATCTCCTCTCCAAGAAATACATGCCTCATTGTTTTGGTGGATTCCGGGTGTGGCTCTCTGCAATTAATACATTTGACAGTACAAAAGAACTTACCGTGGAGCAACTTAGCTAAACACTACTTTGCATACGAGCCATTCGTATGGTAAGGCTGAAGTAGTGGTAGTAGTAACACCTGCGCGCCAATGGCACGAATGCCTTCACGCGGTAGCTTTACCACTCGCCAGGCAACCAGAGAGTCTGGCATGTTCAAACGTGACAAGTAGGGGAGGATATCGAGCGTTCCCTATATCCTTCTCATCAAAAGTCCGACTTTGGCTCTTCTTTGGTGGTCGGAGTAGTCCACGAGTTCCCTGGCATAAACCACCGAAATTCATGGAGGAGTACGGTGTCACTTTCACCAGCGAGACACTGAGAATGCCAGAAGGCTCCTGTCCGAGAAACTGGCCACCTTCGGCTCTCTACCACCAATCAGTTTAGCTAATGATATTATCTGATGGATCATGTTGCCCTTGGCCAAAATGCTGCCAATAGTGCAGCCAGCGAACTCAAAAACGCCGGGTAGTCTCTCAATGAGGAGCCCTGACGAAATCGAGGTCCCGGTCTCCCTACTTGCAACTTTGGTTTTTGTCTGGGCCTCCCTGCAAATGAGCGCCTCGGGGCGCTCGTAGAGGGAGATAAACGCCTAGTCCGTTTCGATTTCTTTATATTTGGAGAGGAGGGCGGGGAGTGAGCCACCCTCTCTCCTATCTCGCAAGGGGCAAAAAGGCTGGACAGACCAGCCTAGTTAAGATCTTTCTCCAAAATGGAGATTTTGGTTGTCAAAGGGTTTAAGTCAGCACAGTGAGCAAGGCCTCTTCATATTTACACTTAGGATGTGAGGACGTACAGCTCCTCCAGCTACCAAGAGTAACAGGCTAAACACGGTACCATACTGGGAGGTCGCGAGCGAAGGACAGATGGTGCGACATAGTTCTAGTAGCATCTCATCACTCGTATAATGCCCACCTAACAAATCCAAAAGCACAATCCTGCCTCACAAATCACGGACGTCCTAGACACGAAGCGAAACCAAACAAACCGGGTCATGTCCCACACCGCATGGAAGATTTATGGTCGGCGGATGGCATCAGGTACTCACCTTGTAGCAGGGAAATTACTCGATTCCCCAGTGGTGAAGAGGGACACGAGGGTGGATGCCAGAAACTGCCCCCACCATGCCTGGTTGGTACAAAGTCGCGCCAGCAATGATACCACCGCCACCTGAGCCCCCTTTGGACCCCGTATGCACACATTTTCGATTAAGGCCTTGGCCTGCGTAGGGCCACACCATGACAGGAGCTGAATTTGGACCTGCAGTGAGAGGGGAGGGTAAAAAGATTCAGGGATTGAATCAGGTACATTGGGTTGCACACAGAGCGGGCACGGGGGGGGGGGGTATTTTATTATCAGCACTACCTGGAAACATTGATGCGATTATTAAACCGAGTGTTTCAGACACGGGCATCTCCGCCGGTTAAATACATCGAGGGAACATCTTTAGTTGCTTTCTACGGCATGCAGCCAACAACAAAAGGGTAGCTTGCATTATCTACTGGTTTGACCCAATGGATTGACTTTGCAGTGGTTCAAATTTTTGTAATGAAAAGAGGTTCTGAACCACGAACCAATGACGATTAAATCTCGCTAAACTGTGACAGATATTAAATCATCAAAAACACTCACTCCAATCCGAATTAAGAAATCTCTCCCCCTCCCCGCTTGTGACTCCTTCAAAAACAAATAGGTTCCTAATTAAGAACTAAAACAAGTACCTCTTCAAAAAACAAATAGCTTTCTAATTAAGAACCTTCTCCACCAAACAAATATGTATGTAAGTAAGAAACACACCAAGCACCTCCTCCCAAAACAAATTGGTTCCTAATTAAAAACTTCCCCAAGTGACTCCTCCCAAAACAAATTGGTTCCTAATTAAAAACTTCCCCAAGTGACTCCTCCCAAAACAAATTGTTCCAAATAAAAAACTTCCCCAAGTGACTCCCCCCAAAACGAATAGGTTCCTAATAAAATTCTTTTGTCAAAGCAAATGGCTTCCTAATTAAGAACTTCCTCAAGTGTCTTCTCCAAACACAAATGGGTTCCTATTTAAGAACCCCTCACGTCATATTTAGGTTTATCACTTTACACTGTCTGGCAACGGGTCGTTGAGGGGTGCAGGATATCACACCAGCTAACCCGCTTTCAACCCCCCTGCAAAAGACCTCACATCATTGGTGGGCGGTGGGAAGGCGAGGGTGAGAAGGCAGTTGAGGAGCGCCTGGACTAGTGTAGAGAGCTGGTCGGCGGAGCACGCCTCCAACTCCTTTCGGTAGTCCACCAGAGAGCCGGGCGCGTCCGTGGTACAAACTCCTGGGGCAACGAAGGGAGACCCGTGGAAGGAACGACGTCGCCGGGAATCCACGCCCGAAGAGAGGCCGATGAATTTCTGCAGGCGCCGAATCACAGCCAGGATCAGATTCAGCTGCTGCTGCTCCGTCAGACACTCCTAAGAGAACACAAGGATCACTGGGAGTTGATGGGTGCGAAGAGAGGTGTGTGTGGGGGGGGAAGGTGGATGAGTGAAAAAAAAAAAAAGATCGAGAACTACTTCAGTATGACCTCATCAAACACCAGGGTAAAGCCAAAGGACCACGCACACGAGTGAACTGTTCTCCATTTAATTAGCAGAATTGAGACTAGTAAAAGCATAGATATGAGTTGGGGAATGACCTACAAGCACAGATCAATGTTGTAGTTGGTGTAAGTAGTTCGCCTCAACTCACTTGTGAATGTGCCTGATTCCCACCTTTTGTTTCAGAAGTGGTCATCAAGGATAAGGAATAGGAGGTGGGATGGAGATCCATCATAGCTGACATGTGATTCTCATCTCTCCTAGGCTAAGGATTTTTTAGCTTAAAGAGAGAAAGAATGTGACAAAAAAAAGCATATGGAATTTTTGGGAATATTAGCTGGCTTGTGAGTGATTGTATGTATTTATACAGGACCTGGACAAGATTTCAGGTATTTGGATGACCGAGGGGTTCAGTGGGTGTGCAAGGAAGTTTAAACAAATAATAAAAGTAATTGAAATTTATCGAAAAATATAGGGAGTAGAATTGTGGTTATTTGGTGTTAATCAGAAAGGGTTTTTGTGTTCCCAAGCATGATCTTGAGCCTGTTGGTGCCATGTGCCCTGAGAGAGGGGAAAGTGAAGTTAGGCCCGAAATCCTAGGCAAAAGCCAGCTGTGGTATAAATTTTTTTTTTTTTAATTTTATAGAGCCCATCTGGCAACTACCCACTTGGGCATAAGTCACCGAAAAACACGACAGCCTAGAACTAGGCTACTTTAAAATAAAAATATGAAAACTTAACAATGATATAAATTGAAAAAACTTAACAATCAGGAGGCAATCTCCGGCAGCGGGGGGAGGTCCCCCTTACCCCGGTGCAGGAGAGTGCAACCAACAAACAAAACAATAACAAAAAAAAAGAACCTTAAATAAAGGGGAGAAGCCTGGCCTCCCCCCCAAAAGTCAACAAGTCAATGTGCACGAATCTGTCCCGAGTACAAGGGACAGGCGGTAGCGACCCCGCCCATTCCGGTACCGGGACAGGTATCGTGCGCAAAGATCACCCAGACTGGGACATTCAACAAGAATGTGCCGAACAGTCTGGGGGACGACGCAGTCGTTGCAATAGGGCGCAGGCGAGCGATCCACCAAATAGCGATGCGTCACACGAGTGTGTCCGATTCGGAGACGACAGAAAGCAACCTGAAGCCGGCGCGGCATTGGGGGATAGGTCCATGGGAACAGTCGCGGCGCAATGGCACGCAACTTTAAGTTCCCTTCGACCGTCTCCAATCTTCTTTGCCAAGCAGTCCGAAGAGCTGCCCGTATTCCTGCCATGAAGTCGGTGTGAGGAAGAGCGAAACGCTGGTCCGGTCGCAGAGTCCTCGCGGACTCTTTGGCGCCCTCATTCCCCGCAATTCCTACATGTCCAGGAACCCAGCAGAAGATAATCTCGACATCCGCCCGGCTCGCCAAAACCGTGTCGTCACGGATATCGCGAACCAGGGGATGCGGAGATTCCAATGCCCCGAGAGCACTCAGGGCGCTTTGTGAGTCGCTATAGATCACAATCCGGTCTCCGAACCGGGCACGTGGCGTAATGTACCGTACCGAGTGGTGTATTGCCACCAGCTCGGCCGTGAAGACAGACGCAGCGCCTGGTAGAGCCCCGCTGACTTCAAACAGAGGGGATACGGCGTGGAAGCCGACCCCCTCTTGGGACTTGGAGCCATCCATATACACTGGCACGGTTCCAGCGTGACACAATGTGTGCTCCAAAAAGGTCGAACGCAATACTCCCGGCGCAGTATAAGCTTTGGGAGCAGAGGCGTGGCGACAAATAGCCAAATGTGGTACCCTCCAGGGTGGCGTCCTGGGCAGAACCAGGGGCGCCACCGGCCCGAGAGCTATATCTACCACTCGAAGGAGATCCTGGCCCTAAACCCTTTGGGTTTAGGGCCGGCATAGGCACCATCGAGATCAGCTGCGGATGCAGTGAGAGCTGTTGGCGACTGAGAGAGGCGCCCGGCTCGCGCGTACAGGCGAGTGATGCACTGCACGCGGCGCAGAGCGAGTGGCATCTCCCCAGCATCGACCAACAGGCTCTCAATGGGGGAAGTGCGGAAGGCACCGGTCGCAAGGCGAAGGCCGGTGTGGTGGATCGAATCCACCTTCCGCAATAAACGCTCGGCTGCGGATGCATAAAACTCGCATCCGTAGTCGAGCTTCGAGCGAACGAAGGATCGATAAAAAAGTAAGGCAGTAGCCCTATCAGCGCCCCAAGCGCTGAACGTCACGGAACAGAGAATGTCCATGGCGCGGGTACAAGAGACCCTAAGGCTGCGAATATAAGCATCCCAGGTGAGGCGTCGGTCGAATACAAAACCAAGGAAACGGTGCGACTCAACCACATCCAGGCGAACCCCATTAAGAAACAAATCTGGGTCGGGGTGAAGCCGTGGATAGCGGCAGAAGTGCACCACCTTAGTCTTGGCCAAGGAAAACGGAAACCTGTGCGCTTCGGCATAGCGAGAGACGCGGTTCAATGCCTGTTGCAGTTGACGCTCCAGAGTTGGCATCTGGGGGGCGCCAAAAGAGATCGAAAGGTCGTCCACGTAGAGCGTAGCGAGAACATCTTCCGGCAGCACCGAAGGGATGCCGTTGATGCTCAGGACAAAGAGTGTGACACTGAGAACACTTCCCTGCGGGACACCCTCTTCCTGCTCCTTTGGGCCGGAGAGGGCTCCCCCCCCCACCCGTACGCGGAATCGACGATCTCGCAAAAATTCAGATATAAACATTGGGAGGCGTCCCCTCACCCCCATCGTGTGGAGAGTCTCCATGATACCGTATAGCCCTGCGGTATCATAGGCCTTCTCCAGATCGAAAAAGACCGTGGCGTAGTGCTGTCTACGAAGGAAAGCCTCGCAGACGGCATTTTCCAGTCGGAGCAGAGCATCCGACGTGGAGTGGAAATTGCGGAAGCCGCACTGTGCGGAAGACAGATGGCCTCCGCTGTCCAGGAAAAAGGCTAATCTAACATTTACCAATTTCTCCATCAACTTGCACACGCAAGAGGTTAGAGAGATTGGGCGGAAACCGGTCGGAGTAGAGTGATCTCTCCCCGGTTTGCGAAAGGCGAGCACAGTAGCGATTCGCCAGGAGTCTGGGATAAGACCTTCCACCCAGATCCTGTTGAACAAATCTAACAGAAAGGCCATGCCTCGCTCACCCAGGTGTCGAAGCATGGCGTACGGGACATCGCCCGGACCTTGGGCGGTGTCTGCGCACGAAGCGAGAGCGGAACGCAACTCACTCACAGTAAACTTGTCGTTGAAGGGTTCTCCGCCTCTGGAGGTAAAGTCCAGCCGGCGGCCTTCCGCGACATCACGACGTGCATTGAATGCTGGCGGAGCAGCATCACGGCTAGAGAATGCGGAAAAAGCGGTCGCTAAGGATTCCGTCACGGACGCGGGGTCCGAGATTGCGGTCCCATTCTCCTGGAGAACGGGAGGGGGGTCCTGCGAGAACTTGCCCCGAATCCTTTTGACTCGCTTCCACACCTCAGCTAAAGGGGTCTTCCCGTTAAGTGAAGACACGTATGCCCGCCAAGAAGAGCGGCGGGCGTGCTTCGAAATATACCGGAACCTAGCCCTAGCCCGACGAAATTCAGCGACAGTAAAATCGTTCGGGCGGCGCTTATAGCGGATGTAGGCATAACGCTTCTCTTTGAGGGCCGTTTCACATTCGGCTGACCACCATGGGAGTGGTCGGCGTGCAAAACGGCCAGACGTCCTAGGAATAGTAGTCAGGCCCACGGCGATGAGGTTGCCGGAGAAGAACTCAACGTCCTCATCTACCGACCTAAACTCCTCGACTGAGATAGAGAATTCAGTCATTTCCTGAAATGCAGGCCACCGCGCCCGCGCCAAGCACCACCGAGGTGGTCTCTCAGACGGCAGCTGCCCTGAAAATGATATTTGAATGGGAAAGTGATCACTACCATGGAGGTCATCGACCACACACCCCCAATCAAAATCAGGCTGTGCATCCGAAGAGCACAAAGATAGGTCAAAGCAAGAAAATGAAGCGGTTCTCGGAAAGTGATGCGTAAACTCATCCACGTTTAGGACACCCATCTCAAGCTCTTCGATCAGATCGGCAAGGACTTGTCCCCTGGGATTTATGGAGTAATCTCCCCAGAGAGGATGCCTGCCGTTCAGATCTCCAAGCAAGAGATAGGGCCTCGGCAACCGTGCCACGACGCGGCGGAAGTCCCCTGCGTCGAAGTCAGCTGATGGTGGAATGTACGCAGAAATGATAGTACACCTCCTATCCAGGTGCAGCTGCACAGCCACTGCCTGGAAGGGGGTATCTAAAGAGAAAGGAAGAACGGAGACATCATGCCAGGTGTAAACCGCGCATCCCCCAGCCCGGCCATCCCGCGGTGGTGGGGTCGCAAGACCCTTATACCCCAGGAGGGCAGGCAGGGGGCACGCGCCTAGCATGGTCTCCTGCAAAAAGATAGCTAACGGGGAACGGGACGAGACGAGCCTCCGCAGCTCCTCCCAGTTGGCCACGAGTCCACGGCAATTCCATTGAAAGAATATGCCCTCCAGGCCTAGCTCGGAGGAGACGCGGGGGCCCTCCTCGAACTGAAGACCCTCACGGGAATGGCTGTACGCTTCCCGGGGGCCGAACCCCGGGCGCTGCTGGCCGGACAAAGCGCTGAAGGCGCTGTCGCCTTCGAGGACTTATTGGGGGAGGTTGGGCTCGCCATACGAGTCTTTTCCTCCCTCCTCCTCGAAACCTTAGGCGGGCGTTGCGGCTTCGGAGGCGGGGGGCCCTCTTTTCGAGGAACCACCGTCTCCGAGCCACCCGCGACACCTCGGGGCGTGGGCCAAGGAGCCGAAGCTCCTTTGTTGCTGTCCTACTTTCGGGGGACAGCTTTAGTAACCCCGGAAGATGGCCTAGCGACCATCTTCATGGGTGTTGCCTCCTGTGAGTCTAACGACTTGGTGGAGGCGCGTGGCCGTTTCGCCTTACGGGAAACGGTCACGCTGTGGGAAGAAATGGGAGCCCTGGTTTTAGCCGGAGCTTGGTATGAACCCTTTTTGCCGCCAGCTTTACCAGGGTGAGCGCCTGGGTTGGGTAGAGCCTGAAGAAGGGCTCCGAATGGGCGCGGAAACAACCGTGCTCGTTGGTCTGGATGGGCCAGGAGCAGAGGGTGCCTTTCTAACTATTGAGGCATATGACGTCCCAGGCAGAGCCGGGCGCGCCAGGACCAAGTCCTTAGCCTCGCGGAATGAGAGTCGATCCTGGGCCTGAACGGCCAGGATTTCTTTCTCAAGGAGATATGCACCACATTGCTTCGAAGAAGCAGGGTGCGGCTCTCCGCAATTGACACACTTGGCCTTATCGTGTGCGACCTTGGAGCAATTTACACAGACTTCAGGTGACCCAGACTTTGCACGTCTACATGAGCGATTCGTATGGCCGAAGCAGGGACAGTAATAGCACCGCCGCGGCAGTGGCACGAATGCCTTCACGCGGTAGCAGTACCAATCGGCACGCACCGACTCAGGGAGCTTGTCACAGTCGAACGTGACGAAGAGTGTAGGGGTGGGTCTCGAGGCCCCTCCCTGTTTTGTCATCACACGTTCGACCTTGACCGCCCCATGGTCGGCCAGCTCTAGGGTGATGTCCTCAATGGAGTAGTCAACGAGTTCCCTCGCATAAACTACTCCTTTCACAAAGTTCATGGTAGAGTGCGGCGTCACACTCACCGGGGTGCCATGAAGTGTCCGAAGAGCACTTATCTTGGACGCCTCGGCGGGATTCGCCAGAAGGCTCCCGTCCGAGAAACGGGTCACCTTCGGCTCTCTACAAATTGCACTAGCTAATCCTCTCCTCTGATGGATCATGTTGCCCTTAGACAACATGCTGCCATCAGTGGAGCGAATAACAAGGAAGCGTTTGAAGCCAGCGGGCTCGAAAACGCCAGGTAACCTCTGAATGAGGGGCCTCGATGTAATCGAGGCTCCGCCCTGTGCACTTTTGGTCTTTGTCATGGTCAGGAGCTCCATACCCGGGGGGGGGCAGAGGGGCCGGATGTGCCGATCTTGGCTTGGTCGCTTGCCAAAGTGGCAGCAGACCCATCCGTCCCCATAGCTCCCGCGGATGGTGAGGAGCCCCGAGTCTTTTTTGTCTTTTTAGTTTTTTTTTTCGTTTTGGAGAGGAGGACGGGGAATGAACCCGCTTCTCACCTCCACCGGAAGGAGCCCCCAGGCCAGATGGACCGGCCTCAGCCAGGTCATTCTCCGAAATGGAGAAGGTCCTGGTAGTCATGGGGGCACCGGTCGGGGGAGATCCCTCCCCTCCTTGTACTGCTTCGGAAACCACATCCGTTTGAGGAGGACCCTGCATAGGGGCGGATTCGGGTTCGGTGCTTGGTGCCGAGACCGGATTCACCCCCATGGAAGGCCCTACCGTCTGAGAGTGGGTTTCCTCAAGGAACATGTCTATCTCAGGGGAGGCCTCCAGCTGGCCATCCTCCCCAAGACATCGCACGTCCCGTTGGCAGTATCGTCACTAGTCTTGTGTGGGAGGCATGGGCCTTGACCCCGGCAAGGTTTAATATTCTTGCCAGCAGGTCTTTTGAGGGAAGCGACCGAAGGGGCCTGGCTTCCCTCTTGCCCCTAAGGGGGTTTGCCCTATCGAGCCGCTTCGATGGGGAGCGGCTGGCTAAGGGCTGCCTGCTGGCTTTCTTGGCATTCCCCTTGGAAAGAACAGAGGGGACTGCCGCTGGTAAGAGGGAGGTGCCCGAAAGCACCTCCAGAGAATGGGGTGAGGGGGAGTCCCCTTCACCCGTAGGCGTACGAGAGGAGTAAGCCTCCTCTCCGGTTGAAGAGATATGGTTGAGTCCCCTGCGCGAGCACAGGAAGGGGGACCTCCATTTTTTGCTGGAGCTGCCCGAGGGCGGCTCCGTCGCTGTTTCAGGGGAAGTTGGGGGGTTGGGTTTTTTTGGTTGTTTTTTCATACATGGGCATGGTGACCCTCTTTTTTATACAGGAAGCAATAGCTCATCACCTCTTGCAGTTGCCCGCACTGCAAGAGGTGCTTACAGGCCTGGCAGAGCCAGTCGCCGCCATTTCGGACCACCCCTCCCACCTGGTGGCCTGGAGGTCCATCGGCATGGCGGCTCCACCTTAGACACGGCGTAAAAATGGATAGAATGTGAAGAGGAGATAGAAAGGGATGTGAGGAAGGTATGGGTGGGGATGAAGCAGGTTGTTAAAAAAAACCCATCCCGAACCGGAGCTCAGGGGTTAGGGAACATTGTCCCCTCCCCCCTCAGCCCCGATCCGGGACGGTTGGCTTGAGAAGAAGGTCAGCATCTACCCTGTGAAATTAGAGGCTGACCAGAGAAAGTTGTGGGAGAGGTTGTGTGAAAAGAGAGGAAACAAGTGTTTTGAAGGAAGGAAGAGAGGCTAAGCTGGGGCCGGACGGGGTGCTGAGTCCCGTCAGCACGGCGGCCAGGATGGCAAATCACCGCGCCCCTTACGGGGTGGTATAAGAAAAGCCCTGAAGTGTTGTACGAGAGGTGATCAGAAAGTAATGACAGTGAGACCGTATATTTTGGTAGAACACAAGTAAATCCAAACACTAGTCTACATTCCTTCAAAGTACTCCCCTCCAGCCGCTATGCAGTGTTCCATCCTCCTCCGCCACTTCATGAAGCAGTCACGGTAATCAGAAGCTGGTATACCTGTAGCGCTGAATTGACTGTTCCCTCCAATCGCACCCTTGATCTTTGGAAACAACCAAAAATCACAGGGTGCAAGGTCAGGTGAGTTGGGTAGGTGGGCAAGAAAGGTAATCCCCTGCTGCTCCAGGAATTGTATAGTTAGGCACGCTTTGTGGGGGTGCAGCAAAAGGTGCGATTGGCGCGGACTTGGTAAGTGTAGTACTTGGCAGTGATAGTAGACTGTTGAGGTACCACACATTGGTCCTTGAGAATTGAAGATGGTGAAAAAGGGCTTCCTGCTGCAAAATCCTTCCTTTAAAATCTGAGGTTGAGGCTCTTCATCACTCAACCACACCATGTTGGACTGCTCGTCTCTGGTGGTGAAGAAAGAAATCCAACACTCATCTCTAGTAGCAACATCTAAGAACCGTTTCGATCCAACACTCATCTCTGATAGCAACATCCGAGAACCGTTTCGGGTCGAATTCAGCCAGCCAGAGACGACAAATCCGCACCCGTTCGCTCTTCTCTTAACAAATGGGGTATCCATCCAGCGCACTACTTCTTCAGTCCCTAATTGTTCATGAACGATGACATGTGCACTCCCATAACTGACACCAAGATTCAAAGATAAGAAGAAATGAGTAACAGTTGGATCTTCATCAATGATGGCCGGGGCACGGACCATTGTTCCTTCAGTCATGTATGTCCGGGGGCGACAAGACCGATGATCATCTTCCAGCTGAGTTTTTCTGGCTGCAAAAGCTTGAATCCAGCAGGAAACAGTTTCCAGTGATGGAGTAGACTCGGGGGTGGTGGGGGGAAAACTTTGCAATAATTCCCGTCTGATCTCCGTTGCCCCCACCCTCATGTCCACCTAGTAAACACGTAAACCTGCAACCTTCTTTCGAGAAATCCATGTTTTCAGTTAGAGGATGAAAAGTTCAAACACGTCAAAACAGCAATACTATGCCCCACCTTCTCCTTCCTCCCTCCCACCAACCATGGTCTCTCTGCCACAAGTCTGACTGTCATTACTTTCTTATCACCACTGGTATTTTATTTTTCTGGAATTAGAGAGGTAGTTTTGTGTATGGAACACTTTCTGGATTACAAATTGTATTTATTTAATCACCGAACCATTCAGTGGTATAATGTGTAGGTTGTTTTTTTGTGATTTGTAAAAAATTCTAAAGTTCAAATAATGATTTGTCAGTGTATCTTCATTTATACATTCTAAATTCATTTTGGGGTGTTTAAGAAAGTTTATTAGTGTATCTCGTTTCCTTAAATGTCATCCTTGAGTTAGTGGGCATGGGCCAATGGATCCAATTACTGGCAACTCTTAAGCGGATAGTTACCCATCATCTATCACAAAGGTCTACCAAACCTCTGCTGCCCATCCCAGGAGTGAAACAGAGCGTAAGGCGCAACAAACCGGATCCTTATGGGCAGGAATGAGAAAATGAAACAAAATACAACCGAGAAAAATGAGCGGCCGAACTCACCTGATACGAAATCATGATCTTCTTCTCTTGCGCCGCATTGGCACTGGCATTCCCGGTGCCAGACTGTGCACTGGCACTCAAAAGGGGAGTTCCGCCCCCTGTTGAAGCCTTCCAATGGGGCTGGACCAACGCCTTGAGCTTGCTACACGCCAGGCTATAGCGGCAGCTTACGTCTTCCACCATGTTGTTCAAGATGGCTAGCTGCATCTGCAACCATCCAAAATATATTATGAAAAAGGGGGACACTCGAGGAGCTTACCACACGGGTCATGACTTGCACCTTCAGTGGACATATAGCAGCTGTCTTCTGCAGTATAAGTCGAGCAATTAATAAGAGGAGCCAAACCATATGAAAATATTATGTGGATGGAATTGGACTTCACAGCTGAGAGATGAGGGAGGCCTCAAAGGCCGATACTTCTTTTGATTAAAGTTCACGAGTGGGGTTTTGCTTTTCACGGAAGCAAAATCCAACTTTGGAAACCCTAATTTGAACAATGACCAAGAAAAGAAGATAAATAAATTTGTTTTGAGTTTTACCACCGATCTGACTTCAGAAGGTAATTTCTAGTTTCATGCAGGGTTTTGGAACCGGGGAAAAAAACCCCTGTAAACTATGTAAATCTAGTTAGCCTAAAAGAATAAGAATCAAGGCCTACAAATTACAATATCTATTGAATATCGCCATTAGATTTTAAAATATTGCCTGGAGCCAGAACAAGAAGCCGTGATTTTAAGGTTTCTGGCTCCGGCTCCCAGTCAGTAAAATTCCCCGGCTCCAAAACCCTGGTTTCATATGTGATCCAAACCACGGTATCTGAGGGGTATGGTAGCTGCAGTAAAGTCTACCACAAGCGAGAATCAATCCACTAACTTACCACACCCGCTATGCCTCAACTTCGCTGTAATCGGAAGCAGAGGGAGTCTCCAATCAGCTGAAAATGGATCACACAAAGCACCTACGAGGAGCGGTCAATAAGTTTTGCAATTCGGATATAAGGAAACGAGATATGAGGAAAAGTGTTTTATTATGTTTCAATATAACTACCCTCGACTTCAATGCACTTGCGCCACTTGTCCCTGAGGCTTTGAATTCCCGACTGCTGTTCAATCCACTCCTGGACGGCGAGCTGGACATCTTCATCGTCCCCAAACCGGTGTCCACGCAGTGCAGCCTTGAGCTGGCGGAATAAAAAGTTGTCGATAGGGGCCAGATCTGGAATGTGGGGGGGGATGGTTGAGCTCCTCGAATCCGCACTCACGCAGAGCAACTTGTGCAACTCTGGACTTGTGGACAGGGGCATTGTCGTGGAGGAGCAGGACACCGCGTGTCAACTTGCCGCGCCGCTTCTGACGGATGCACTTCTTCAACCCAGCCAGTTCCTCGGCGTAATATTGGCCTGTGATGGTCCTTCCACGAGGCGCATAGTCCACCATCAACACTCCCTCAGAATCCCAGAAGATGGTGGCCATGATCTTCCCGGCTGAGGGTTGGGTCCGGAACTGGATGGGGGTCGGAGAGCCCCTGTGCTTCCAGGCCATGGTTTCGAGCTTGGTCTCGGGATCCCAGTGATGGAACCACGTTTCATCACCTGACACTATGCGTGACTCGAATCCCGCCGGTCTTGGTTGTACAGGAGCAGCAGCTCCTTCGAACTTTGACGACGTTGAAGTCGATCATGGGGCGTGAGGTTTATAGGTACCCAACGGCAGAGACCTTGGTCATGGCAAAATTGTCGTGGATGATGTTGATAACACTTCCATGTGATATTCCAAGTTCTCGCTCGATTTCTTCGACCTTCACCCGTCGATTTTCGATGAGTATCCTCTCCACACGGGCCACATTGTCCTCGTTGGTCACGTCTGACGGGGGTCACCTTTAAGGGATTCACGACCATGGTGGAACTCCCTATTCCAGCGAGCAATGGTTGCATAGGAAGGGGCGGTGTCGGTGTACACTGCAACCATGCGTTCATGGATCTCTTTTGCATTCTTGCCTTCCTTGGTCAAAAATTTGATCACTGCGTGGTGCTCAACCTTCTCCATTGTTAAAATATTTGTGACTGACGATCTGGGATCATCTACTGCTTCTTAAATAGACGAGGCAGGAGCGTGCGGCTGCAGGTCCTGACTTGTCATAACTTGCCCTAACACCCCCACAAACAGCCATCCCCCTTCCTCTGGTTTGCCCTACTGATTCGCAAAACTTATTGACCACCCCTTGTAACACACACTGTGCACAGCACAAACAACTGAATATAGACGACATTTAAGGTAAAGAAACAACTTGCAAACTTTTTGAAACACAGCAATAGAAATTACCATCTTGCAAGATACAAAACTCAGTACAACATAAAATCAAAATTCACTGTGAGGCTGGAATGGGCTGACAGCATTGCTGGTGGACCCTGTAAACAAATACATAAACTTCACAGATACCAGTATATACACTAGCCCCCCCCCCCCCCTCAATGCGACTGATACAAAACTGCAATCAATCCAGGGGCAAAAAGCAACAAACCCCACATAAGTAAATGCTTATAACACTCCCCCGTCCCACTGAGAAATCAACTACTGTTCAAGAAATTCATTTCACCCACCATAACACCATCCAACCTCATCTTAGGTGCAGACTTCAACGCCACGGTGCCGAAAAAAAGAGAAGATAACTAGTCACACCCGGAAAACCCCACACTTCTAAACTCTCCCTTTGATACATCGGCCAGCAAGCCCTCTACCATCTTCATTCCTCATCATCACCTTCAGCTCTCCCAACCTCACCCCAACATGATCCTGGAAAAGGACCAAATCCTTAGCTCTGACCATCATCACAACCAAAATTAAATCAGTTTGCCACATTACACCTAAACAAATTATAAGTGAGACTTCAACATTATACTCATCAACAGTGCTGTACAAACTTACAACACAATCATACCAAAAAAAATTAGCGGCAAAGGAAACAGAAACAACCTCTAGTTCACACTAGAAATTCAAGGCTTGAACAACAACACACTAAAACAACTCCAAACACCCAGCCCACAATACGCTGTTCACCCCCCAAAATATTACTACACAAACACATGCCACAGAGACCATTTCTCACACATTAGCCACTGAACCATTTAAGGGCCTATGGTGTCATGTGGAACCACATAATTTCAAGCCACTTTAACTCAATATTTATTTTTTGAGTGCTAATCTGTCTACTCAGGCAAAAATAAGTAGCTGTAATCATCCATAACCTAATGCTAAGATAAAATAATAATAATAAAAAAAGGTGCAAAAGATACATAAAAAACAAAAATCAAAAACAAACAAAACCAAAGCATTTTTTTTTTTAAGAGCGACTGCCCACTTGGGCATAAGTTGCCGCAAACAAATAGCCTAGTTCTAGGCTACTTTAGAATAAAAATTGGAAAAGAAAACAATAAAAAGAGATGACAAGAGATGTCCTGGTACCGGGACAGGTAACGTGAGCGAAGATCATCCAGACTGGGACATTCGACAAGAATGTGCCGAACAGTCTGGGGGACGACGCAGCCGTCGCAATAGTGCGCAGGCGAGCACTCCACCAAATAGCGATGCGCCACACGAGTGTATCCGATTCGGACACGACAGAAACCGACCTGAAGCCGTAGCGGCATTGGGGGATAGGTCCATGGGAACAGTCACGGCGCAATAGCACGCAACTTTAAGTTCCCTTCGACCGTCTCGCATCTTCTTGGCCAAGGAGTCCGAAGAACTGCCTGTATTCCTGCCATGTAGTTGGTGTGAGAAAGAGCGAAACGCTGGTCCGGTCGCAGACTCTTTGGCGCGCTAATTCCCCGCAATTCCTACATGTCCAGGAACCCAACAGAAGATAATCTCGACATCCGCCCGGCTCGCCAAAACCGTGGGGTCACGGATATCGCGAACCAAGGGATGTGGAGATTCCAATGCCCCGAGAGCACTCAGGGCGCTTTGTGAGTCGCTATAGATCACAATCCGGTCTCCGAACCGGGCACGTCACGTGATCTCCCGTACTGAGTGGTGTATTGCCACCAGCTCGGCCGTGAAGACAGACGCAGCACCTGGCAGAGCCCCACTGACTTCAAACAGAGGAGATACGGCGTGGAAGCTGACCTCCTCTTGGGACTTGGAGCCATCCGTATACACTGGCACGGTTCCAGCGTGACACGATGTGTGCTCCAAAAAGGTCAAATGCAATACTCCCGGTGCTGTACAAGCTTTGGGAGCAGAGGCGTGGTGACAAATAGCCAAATGTGGTACCCTCCAGGGTGGCGTCCTGGGCAGAACCAGGGGCGCCACCAGCACGAGATCTATACCTAGCTCTTGATTGAGTTTCCTGGCCCTAAACCCAAAGGGCTTAGGGTATGACTGGCGTCGCTCGATGGCATAGGCACCTTCGAGATCAGCTGCGGATGCAGTGAAAGCTGTTGGCGACTGAGGGAGGCGCCGGACTCGCGCGTACAGGCGAGTAATGAACTGCACGTGCATCGACCAACAGGCTCTCAATGGGGGAAGTGCAGAAGGCACCGGTCGCAAGGCGAAGGCCGGTGTGGTGGATCGAGTCCACTTTCCGCAATAAACGCTCGGCTGCGGATGCATAAAACTCGCATCCGTAGTCGAGCTTCGAACGAACAAAGGATCGATAAAAAAGTATGGCACCCCCAAGCGCTGAACGTCACGGAACGGAGAATATCCATGGCGCGGGTACAAGAGACCCTAAGGCTGCAAATATGAGCCTACCAGTTGAGGCGTCGGTCAAATACAAGACCAAGGAAACGGTGTGATTCAATCACTTCCAGGCGTACCCCATTAAGAAACAAGTTTGGGTCTGGGTGGAGCCGTGGATGGCGGCAGAAGTGCACCACCTTAGTCTTGGCCAAGGAAAACGGAAACCTGTGCGCTTCGGCATAGCGAGAGACGCGATTCAATGCCTGTTGGAGTCGACGCTCCAGAGTTGGCATCTGGGCCGCGCCAAAAGAGATCGAAAGGTCGTCCACGTAGTGTAGCGAGAACATCTTCCGGCAGCACCGAGGTGATGCCGTTGATGCTCAGGGCAAAGAGTGTGACACTGAGGACATTCCCTGCGGGACACCCTCTTCCAAAGAAAAAACAAGAATCTAAAAAAGCAACCAACACCTAAGAGTCAAATAGTCTGATTGCAAGAATTCATCACACAAGTATGAGGGAAAAATGATACCAAATCCACTCTGGTCGCGGTCAAGGTTAGAGAGAGATTGGGCAAAAACCGGCAAAGCAGTCCTTAAAATGTTTGAATGGGAAAGTAATCACTACCATGGAGGTCATCGACTACCTCTCGCCCCAAATCAGGCTGAGCATGCGGAGAGCAAAGGGATAGAAAGTAATCACTACCATGGAGGTCATCGACTACCTCTCGCCCCAAATCAGGCTGAGCATGAGGAGAGCAAAGGGATAGAAAGTAATCACTACCATCGAGGTCATCGACTACCTCTCGCCGCAAATCAGGCTGAGCATGCGGAGATCAAAGTGATAGATCGGGCCAGGTAAATGTTCATGGCATTGCAGCGTCACATTCAAAGGCAAGCCATTATGTGTCCGAAGGGCAACTAATCAAGACGCATCAGAAGAGTCAGCCCCATTCGCATTAAGGCTCACATCCGAGAAACGAGTCACCTTCGGCTCTCTACCAATCAGGATAGCTAAAACTTTCTTCTAATATTTCACATTGCCCTTGGCAAACATGCTGCCATAAGTTGAGTGAATAACAATAAAGCGATTGAAGCCAGCGGGCTCGAAAAAAATGGTGGCACGGACTAAACGCACTTGCGTCTTTGGCCTCTGAGCTGGACGTGCCGATCTTGGCCTAGTCGCTTGCCGAAACATCAGCGGACCCATCCGTCCACGTTGCTCTTGCAGAGGAAAAGGAACACTTAGTCCTCTTTGTTTTTTCTCTTTTGAGAGAGGAGCTCCTAGGCTGGATGGACTGGGCTTAGTAAGATCTTTCTCCGAGATGGGGAATTTTGGCTGTCAAAGCGACACCAGTCAGGGGAGGAGGTCCATCATCTCCTTTTGAGTCCTTGGGGGCCAGAGTCGCCTGAGGAGAACCTTGAACAGGGGCGGACTCAGTTTTGGCGTTTGGCACAGAGCACGGATTCGACCCCATTGAAGATCCAGCCATCTGGACCATATCCATCTCAAGGGCAGCCTTCCGTGTGGCCATCCCTCCTCAAATTATGACAGATCTCTCGGTTTCATTTTAGTCTTGGATAGGCGGGTTGACTTCCATTGGGAAAGAGAGGGGAAAGGCACGACGAGGCAGGGCAATGTCAGTAGGCAGGACTTCAGGGAACACAGATGACGAACCCTGACCCTGTGAGCATTCAATATGGGGCAACCTGCCTGCTCTCTTGGCCATATCCTGCAATAGGAAAGGTGAAGGGGGGGGGCGCTATTGGTCGAGATGGAATCATCTATGGGTGACTCCACAGAACTAGGTAAGGGGGAAATCCTTGCACCCTAGCGGGTAACCCCCACCCACCTTCTCAGGTGAAGCTGCCTGAGTGGCTCCACAGATGGCCCCCTTTGCCACATACGGATGGTGAGAGGGGAGCCCATCCACCAGTCGAAGGGGTGTCTTGTGTTACCACATCGTCCCCAACTAGGGAGGGCGAGGGCATAATTGGAGGCAGATTCCCACTAATGCCTTGTATCATACCCAGAGTTTAAAAAGAGAAAAAATGACAAAGTAGAACTATGACCTCCCAAAAAGTCTTAATAGGATCAGAAATTTCAAAATAATGATCATTAACACATACTAGGTCCAAGTGCTGCACTGATGAGCTTTGCCACCCGGCTGCCATTCATGCAAAATTGGCCTTGAGCTTTAACCATAAATGATGGTGCCAGTGTAGCCACCTTATGTGTGTACTGAAAGAAGCTGAATGGAGAGTAAACAGCCCAGCACACTCTATAGGCTTTTAGCCCTCGCAGCAGGTAGGGAGCTCATGATATTCAGTGGCAATCGACTAAGGCTCATAAGAGGATGAAAGAGCACCGGGCAGCCAAAACCTCTGTGAATAGGAGAGCAAGTGTTAAAAGGGGTAGGAGGGTATGTAATAAAGAGAAGTAGGGACAGGAACAGTCCACTAACCAGTAGGGAGGGTGATCACCTATTATCATACCCCGGTGCTAGGTGGGTGATCCCAAGATGGCATACACTCCACCAAGGCACCATGGCTACCGGACCAAACTCTGTCCAGGTGGGAACAGTCCTCCTGGTACAAAGCGCAGGAAGAAAAGGTTGCAGGGATAGCTATAATAATAATAGATAATAATACACATTACTAAATACAATACTTTTATGCATAATAATATTAATACTAATAATAGGTGTTCAATTCAATCCAGTCAAAGTGATTGAATGCATGTTGATCAGTGGAAGTGTATGGTAGGATACTGAGTGAATGTGTGTTGATTAGTTATTTAGTCTGCAAAAGTTGTTTGAAACAACAGAAGTGTGATATAATTGGGTTTTATGTATCTAGAGAGGATTACGAATAGTGGTGTAAGAGTGTGTGAAATGGCAGAAGGCTGATATGTTGATTGATACATGTTTCCCTACATTTAGTCAGGCAAAATCTTACACACACTTACATTCTCTCAAAGTCAATCTGTATTTGAGCAGCCGACAGACCCACAACCCAACCATTAAAAATATAGGTAGACAGAAGACACCCATGGCACAAGTTGAAAATTATTCCACCCAGTCATTACTAGGCTACCAAAAACCAATAGGGTGATACCCTATACTAAAGTGGGATTTCAGCGACATCATTTACCCACCTTGGCCACCTTCTTTGTGGTGACAGTGATGTGTTGCTGTGATGGCTGCAAGTCCCATGGTAGGATAATCGTATGTCCATAAAATGCACCCACAGGGATCCGGCATTGGGAGTTGCTCATGCCGTATCTTCCTAATGCAGTCACCTGCAAACCAAGAAGGGGGGAAGGGGTCAGGGATCTCCTCAGAACCAGAACAATGACTTAATTACCCTCCAAAATTTCGTTCAATATATTATTCTTTCCATCTTCTGGAAGTAAATTTGCTAAAAAATGCGATTGACCATCTTAGAAATCAAAAGTTCCTGATATTGTCTATGATGGGCTTCACATGGGTCTACTAGCTGGAGGCAAACCATGAATAGAAGAGATGCTAGCATAGTAACTCATATAATGCCATACATTGTAGTCACTTGGGGTCAGACCACACATTTAACAGTAAGCAACCAATTAGAGGACCATCATATGGTGATTGTAAAAACAATAGAAAAAGAGCATTCAAAAGAAGGCACAAACCAAAGCTTCTACCTTTGCTTCTTTATCCCTTATACTCCAATGATTCTTTTTAAGACAAAATACCATTCTATAATTTTAACACACAAAACCTACTACTACTGCTATTGGAAAAGCTTTCAGGTAAAAAGCAATTTTACACACACTACCAGTCATCAGCTCAGACTCAATGGCCGCTTATTCTCTCACCCTTCTACTTTTTTTTGTCAACCTAGGACTTGGGTGAAGGAGAGTTGCGATAAAAAACTAGCGCGATGAGACAAAAAAAGGAAACATCTAACCAATGCGGTAGATACACCAAGGAATTTCTCTTCATTATCCAGTAACACTATGTAACATCTTCAATTTATCATGATTTTTTTTACCAGTTTATTACTAAATTGAGGGTGATGATTGCAAAAATGTTTTTTCTCCATCATCATCCATTAAATAGTTACATTTACATAAAAAAGAAAAAAAAAATGATTGGGGGACAACTGTTTTACACTAGTGAAAAGCTATTTTACACAATATCCAAATTCAAACTTTATATCTAAAGTTAATGCAATAATCAGCCAGATAGATTGGTATTTTGTTGGACCAATCTAGATATCACATAAAATCATGAGGTACCAAATTATCAATAGGTTATAGATTGTGCCTTGGAATGCCTACCACATACCCCCACCTCCTCTTCCTATAAAATGGGATTAATAAAAGTTTGTCAAAGTCTTAGATGTTGGACCGGGGAGAGTGTGTGTGTGTGGGGGGGGGGGGGCAAGAAATTGCCGTGATGTTTACAAAGCGTTCTGATGCCAAAGTTTGTGCTGGTATATTTTTTTGACCTGAAGACAAAAGCAATGTTGAAATCCAAAAATCTTGAATGAAAGATGTCCAGAGTCAAAAAGAAAGTATGGTGTGCCATTTCAGTTGTAAGTCATGTATTTCCAAGGAATAGCAGAGAATTTTTGCATGAAATTTTAAGTAATGTGAGCAAGAATGGTGAATGATAGTGTAACAATGGAGAGAAGTTACTGGGGCTTCTGGGAAAATGATAAGATGGGAGACTATAAATGGCCTCTAGGGTAAAAGTGCAAGACTAATAATTTAAAAATATTCTTTATTTTGACTGTCAATTTGCTAAATAACTTTTTAAATTAAATTTAAATTTGAATTGCATTAAATTACTTGTTAAATAAACTACATTAAATAAAGTACATTTCAGAAAATATTGGTAAAAATAATTATTTTTTAAGAAAATACATTCAGAAACAACAAAAAAGATCAGATCCACAAAACCACTATTACTTACACAAAATCCACACATGAACAAAACAATCCCTCTCCAGCAAAGCATACAATCTTTGGGCCAAAACCTCCATCTCAACACCATTCCCAGACAAAACAATCCCAGCCAGGCATGCCGATGTCACATGTAGCATGGGAAATCACACTGCAGCTGACATCTGGAAAATTTTGTGTCCTTTCATCCACCAAAGCCCACAGTTGCATGCACCCCAGGTCCAATGCTTGCAGAAAGGTCTGCCACTGTGTCTTCCGCATATTTTCACTACTTTCTTAACAGATCACCTCTTACAAACTTTCTACTGAAGACACCAAATTGGTTTTCAATTTAAAAAAACAGGTTCGATCTGACAAGGAAGGGTCCAGTGCACCCAGAACTTTAAAAGAAAAATGAAACAAAAACCAAGGAGGACATCTGCCACTCAAAGTTTATCAAGCAAGTGAAAATGGATGAAGTAAAAATGCAGATAATCGATATATAGCCGCAAATGCTCGTGCAGGTACTTAAGTGCACACAAACCCTCGATGTCAGCTGCACCATTGTCCCCTTCCCTCCCCCGGTATACATTGACAGGGGCAATCTAGTTACCTTGAGAAACCTGCAGAGTGGCGGGGGCTGGAGGTCGGCGAGGACGAGCGGCCTGAATCCAATGTCTGAGGCGACCGCCAACCGCTCTCCATCCATCTCCTCGCCCTTGAGCCAGATATCGATAGTGAGCGAGACGAGGTCGCTGCACGCAGGGATTATCACGTCTGCAACCAGCCAACGACGACAAAAATAAACCATGTTCGACACCAACCGGTTATGGGGTAGGAACCTAAATCACCCTGGGGCAACGGGGACCCATTTTGCATCAGGGGCATGGGGTTACAAGTGTCCATCAGCGAGATTAGTTGAAACCTAGGTGTGTGTGTGCGTTGTGCTATGAAGACGGGTGAGGAAAGACAGCATTGTTGCAGGTGGATGTATGATGACCTGTGTAAGATCTTCCTACCCCCATGGTGGAAAAGAAGTCCACCAATCTGTGTCCAGACCTCTATGTTCGCTTAAGGTTGAATCCACCCACGAGGCTCCACGACACAAGATTGGTGGGTGAAGTTGCAAAAGAGCGAGCGCCACTCTGTCATCTCTTGTAAAGTTGGTGATGGGGAGGCTCAAGCGGGGTAACCATTGATGTAGCAAGCTCAAAGGGTGGCTGCGTTCATTGCAGTTTAACTGACTGGTATTACCTGCTTATTACATCTTTGTAGAACCTATTTAAGTAGATTATATTAGGGTAAATCCTTGAATAATTGCAAAGTAAAGCCTGAGAGTTTTCGGTGTCCACACCAAGAAGTGTTGGTATAAGCATTCAACAAAGACTAGAGCTACAACATTTTCTCAGCTTGGTGAGAGTCATAGATCCCTGAAAACGTGTAAGCCTTCGAGTACAGAACAACTCCCAGTACTCAAATACATGCAGTCTCAAGCTTACACAACACCTTAACATCCTTGATCGGCTACCTAGGTGTAACTGGTGTTTGTGCCGAGCTTTGATATATTTGACTAAGTTATGTTCCATATTTAATTAGTCAAAAACTTACAGGGAAGCGTTTACAAATTTACAAGGACACACACACACTGATTCGACAACGAGACATGTGCTCTTTAGGACTTAAAGAATTCAGAAGCCTGTGTCAGGATTTGGCACCAAGACTTACCCGTGAGCACGACTGGTGCGCCGAAATCAAGGATGACGAAGCGCCGGGCCCCCGAATGCATTTGCTCAATGACGATCATCTGCTGAGGCGGTGTGGAGAGAAGTTGCTGGTAGGGGACTCCGCTGGTGGGGAGGGCGGAGGACTTGGCATTCTGGGACTCCTTTGGGGGAAAGGTGGTTGCACCGTCAGACGCGGGGCAAGTGGGGGGGATGGACAAATCCTCCAGGCACTTTTCGATCTTTATCTTCTCCATCGCCTGCTCGGAGATGGTCTCCAGGGGCGTCCAGTTGGAGCGCAACGCCTTGCACACCTCCTTCAGGCACAGCAATCCGGACTGAGAAGAAGCTAAGGAAAGGTCGTCTGGCTCGTTTTGTGAGGTGGAGCGGGGCTCATCCGCGTCGCTGAATATGTCTATGACATCCATGGGGGGCGCATCTTGCCCGGCAGGGTGTGTCGAGACGTCGCTGGGCGCGTTGCTCAATAAGTTCAAGGAGCTATTTAGCCCAGAGGTCCCGAACAAGGAATTCGCAACTCCCTCCGAGATGTTGGCCACGATCTCAGTCAGCATCGGAGGCGGGTCCTCGGCTCCCTTCGTATCGGGAAGCCCTTCTTGAATGGGGCCGACCCCGTGCGACGAAGCAGGGGGGAGGGGGGAGTCGGGATTCACTCCTTCGAGGACAGTCGACGAGGGATTCATGAGAGGATCCCCCAAGAAGTCTTCGGTGACGTCCTCCACCGCTTCATTATGGAGGAGGGGTAGCTTCGGGCTGATCAACCCGACTGAGGGGGGCGGCGCCCCGTCGGGGCTAGGGTCGGAACTCAGGATCGAAGAGGAGTTCGAATCTGTCTGAGGGGCTTTCAAGGGTTTACTTCCGGCTGAGGGGTCCATGCCCTGAAAGCTCGACGCTAAAGCGGTGGTGTTTAGCTTCATAATCTTCTGCGCCTTCTGCTTCGCCTTCAGGAGAAAGAAAACCATCCATGTATTGAGGTAATAAGTGTTCACTATACTTCTGTGTGAGCTCGGAACAAGCCGAGTGAAAACAGTGATTTCCAGAGTTAAAGTTAACCCATTTTAAGTAGGGCTAGTTGCCGGATGGTGATCCGATAATTATTGTAGACATTGCCAAATGCTGTAGCACCATAGTGTTTGAATTCACGTTAAACTATTGTCCCTACTGAGATAATCAACAAACTGGGGGAATATGTTGTAAAACTGCAACTACCTTGACCTATGGATTGTAAAATAATCTTATCAATTCATTAAATTATCTGGGATTGGGGCAAGGTACAGGTTGATCCTGTCCTAAGAAATCCACCAATGGATGGATTTAATGTATACCAATGCAGTTATTTGCTATTGGCAATCCTCAACAGCACGGATTAATGCCACTAGAAAAATACCCATCCTTTTATTCCATTAAGCACAATACTATTAAACCATCGTTTCCATGTAACAGGCTTTTCCTACCTTTCATTGTGTCAGGATGCTTTTTTAGCCTAATAGTAGGTTAATTTAAAATAAATAAAACAATAAAAAACTATTTTCAAAGCTTACACTAGGGGCCATAATATAAGGATCAGTAAGAACAAGTGTATTTAAATATTTTTTATAGAAGTTTAACAAAACATTGAGACTATATATTATACACATATTTAAATATATCTATCTTTTGTGAAAATTTCAAGCGAATGAATTAAATATTTCCTAAGTTATGAGGAAATAAACAAACTATCCTCCAAATTGCAGCGGTCACTTAGAAAAAAACAATGTAAAATGAAACAAGAACAAAAAAGAAACCCTTACTATTAATATGTTGTGAACATCTCTTTACTAGCAATGACCTCCTGACATCTGTTATCACAGGAATTAATTAATTTCTTACAAAATTCCCCAAATTCATCTTGGTTCTTTGGATTTCTCCCTTACGCCCCATACTCAAAAGTTTTCCAAACGTTTTCTATAGGGTTGAGGTCGGGACTTTGAGGTGGCCAGTCCAAGAGATCAGCCCTTTATCACTCAAAAAAATCTTTTGACTCTCTTTGCAGTGTAGCAGGGAGCGTTGTCTTGCATGAAGATTGGAGATTGAATTAACGAGGATTGGAGATGTGGAAGGGCATGCTGTCTAAGAATCTGCTTGTAGATTTTGGCATTGACGGTCCCTTGTAGGTGAATAAGTGGACCAGGTTTTTGGGGGGTTATTTATTTTACGAGCCCATCTAGCGACTTCCTACTTGGGCATAAGTCGCAGTATTCACGACAGCCTAGTACTAGGCTACATTAAAATAACAATATGTAAAAAGTAACTGACAAAAAAAGAAGAAAAAAGGAAAAGCGCAACAAGTAGGAAGCACGGTCTGGCGTCGGGGGGGGAGGCCCGCTCTCCCCGGACGCAGGGACGTTCAACCTACTAAAAAAAAAATCCAATTAAATAAAATGGAGGAGGCCAGCATCCTCCAAAAAGGAATACAGTCCACAAGGCAGTGTGTACGAACCCGTCCCGAGTACAAGGGACAGGCGATAGCGACCCCGCTCATCCCGGTACAGGGACAGGTAGCGTACGCAAAGATCGCGCAGACTGGGACATTCAACAAGAATGGACCGAAGTCTGTGGAACAACGCAGTCATCACAATATGGTACAGGCAAACACTCCATTAAATGGCGGTGCGTCGCGTGAGGGTGTATAATTCGGAGACGACAGAAAGCAACCTGAAGCCGTCGCGGCATTGGGGGATAGGTCCATGGGAACAGTCGCGGGAACTTTAAGTTCCCTTCGACCGTCTCCCATCTTCTTTGCCAAGCAGTCCGAAGAGCTGCCCATATTCCTGCCATGTAGTCAGTGTGAGGAAGAGCGAAACGCTGGTCCGGTCGCAGAGTCCTCGCGGAATCTTTGGCGCGCTCATCCCCCGCAATTCCTACATGTCCAGGAACCCAGCAGAAGATAATCTCGACATCCGCCCGGCTCGCCAAAACCGTGGCGTCACGGATATCGCGAACCAGGGGATGAGGAGATTCCAATGCCCGGAGAGCACTCAGTGCGCTTTGTGAGTCGTTATAGATCACAATCCGGTCTCGAACCGGGCACGTCGCGTACACTCACGTACCGAGGAGTGTATCGCCACCAGCTCGGCCGTGAAGACAGACGCAGCGCATGGCAGAGAACCGCTGACTTCAAACAGAGGGAAAACGGCGTGGGAGCCGACCCCCTCTTCGGACTTGGAGCCATCCGTATACACTGGCACGGATCCAGCGTGACACGAGGTGTGCTCCAAAAAGGTCGAACGCAATATTCCCGGCGCCGTACAAGCTTTGGGAGCAGAGGCGTGGCGACAAATAGCCAAATGTGGTACCCTCCAGGGTGGCGTCCTGGGCAGAACCAGGGGCGCCACCGGCACGAGAGCTATATCTAGCTCTCGAATGAGTTTCCTGGCCCTAAACCCAAAGGGCTTAGGGTATGACTGGCGTCTCTCGGCGGCATAGGCAGCGTCGAGATCAGCTGTAGGCGACTGAGGGAGGCGCAAGGCTCGCGCGTACAGGCGAGTGATGCACTGCACGCGGCGCAGAGCGAGTGGCATCTCCCCTGCATCGACCAACAGGCTCTCAATGGGGGAAGTGCGGAAGGCACCGGTCGCAAGGCGAAGGCCGGTGTGGTGGATCGAATCCACCTTCCGCAATAAACGCTCGGCTGCGGATGCATAAAACTTGCATCCGTAGTCGAGCTTCGAACGAACAAAGGATCGATAAAAAAGTAAGGCAGTAGCCCTATCAGCGCCCCAATCGCTGAACGTCATGGACCGGAGAATACCCATGGCGCGTGTACAAGAGACCCTAAGGCTGCGAATATGAGCCTCCCAGGTGAGGCGTCGGTCGAATACAAGACCAAGGAAACGGTGGGATTCAACCACATCCAGGCGCAAACCATTAAGAAACAAATCTGGATCGGGGTGGAGCCGTGGATGGCAGAAGTGCACCACCTTAGTCTTGGCCAAAGAAAACCGAAACCTGTGCGCTTCGGCATAGCGAGAGACGCGGTTCAATGCTTGTTGGAGTCGACGCTCCAGATTTGGCATCTGGGCCACGCCAAAAGAGATCGAAAGGTCGTCCACGTAGAGCATAGCGAGAACATTTTCCGGCAGCACCGAGGTGATTCCGATGATGCTCAGGGCAAAGAGTGTGACACTGAGGACAGTTCCCCGCGGAGCACCCTCTTACTGCTCCTTTGGGCCGGAGAGCGCTCCCCTCGCCCGTACACGGAATCGACGATCTCGCAAAAATTCAGATATAAACATTGGGAGGCATCCCCTCGCCCCCATCGGGTGGAGAGTCTCCATAATACCTTATCGCCATGCAGCATCATAGGCCCTCTCAGATCGAAAAACGCCGTGGCGTAGTGGTGTCTACGAGGGAAGGCCTTGCAGAGGGCATTTTCCAGTCCGAGCAGAGCATCCGACGTGGAGTGGAACTTGCGGAAGCCGCACTGTGCAGAAAACAGATGGCCTCCGCTGTCCAGGAAAAAGGCTAATCTAACATTTACCAATTTCTCCATCAACTTGCACACGTAAGAGGTTAGAGAGAATGGGCGGAAATTGGCCGGAGTAGAGTGATCTCTTCCCGGTTTGCGAAAGGCGAGCACAGTAGCGATTCACCAGGAATCTGGGAGGAAACCCTCCACCCAGATCCTGTTGCAACAGATCTAAGAGAAATGCCATACCTCGCTCACCCAGGTGTCGAAGCATGGCGTACGGGACATCGTCCGGACCAGGGGCAGTGTCCGCGCACTGCATATATATACATACGAATATATATATATATATATATATATATATATATATATATATATATATATATATATATATATATATATATATATATATATATATATATATATATATATATATATATATATACATATATACATATATACATATATACATATATACATATATACATATATACATATATACATACATATATACATATATACATATATATATACATATATACATATATACATATATACATATATATATATATACATATATATATATATATATATATATACATATATACATATATACATATATACATATATACATATATACATATATATATATATATACATATATACATATATACATATATACATATATACATATATACATATATATATATATATATATATATATATATATATATATATATATATATATATATATATATATATATATATATATATATATATATATATATATATAAATATATATAAATATATATAAATATATATATATATATATATAATATATATATATATATATATATATATATATATATATATATATATATATATATATATATATATATATATATATATATATATGAGGAAATAAACCACATTCTCTGAAGACAATTTAATTCAGCACAGTTTCGGTGTATCTCACACCCTTTTTCAACTGACACTGGATAGAAAATATAAGAAAAGTGCATACAAACGTAACACAAGGTCAGGTCGTGAAAGATCCCCTCTTTTTTCCTCAATCCCCTACTTGTGGCTAATCTGGGGAGGGCTTAGTTTAAAGGACATATTTGGAAAAGCAGGAATTAATCTAGCCTTTAAATATAATAATTCCTTAAACCAATTGATGATGGCCAGGAAACCCAAAGAACATCATAACATAGGAGTATATGCAATACCATGCAACGATTGCCATAAAGTTCATATAGGGAAAATGGGGAGAAATCTAGACAAGAGATTGTACGAACACAAAAGAGATATTAGAGTGGGAAGCGAAAGCAGTGGAATATTTTGCCATGTTAGAGACAAGAATCATACGACTGATTTCAATGGAAGTAAAATGGAATTTAAATCGGCTAACTATGTTAAGAGAAGAATCGTAGAATCGAGCTTGATATCGTCAGTTCCTAATTTAAATCTATCTGAGGGTCAATTTTCTTTTAATCCTGTAATAAGAAAGCATATAAACAAAATAGTAAAATGTCAGCCCTTCAATATGTTTAGGCCTAACCCCCCCCCCCAGATTAGCCACAAGTAAGGGATTGGCGGAAAAAAGAGAGGATCGTGTGTTATGCTTATATGCACTTCTCTTATATTTTCTACCCAGTGTCAGTTGAAAAAGGGTGTGAGATACACCGAAACTGTTCTGAATTAAATTGTCTTCGGAGAATGTGGTATAATTCCTCATCTTTTCTTGCGATATTGCATTAATTTTCATTATATATATATATATATATATATATATATATATATATATATATATATATATATATATATATATATATATATATATATATATATATATATATATAAATATATATAAATATATATAAATATATATAAGAGAACGCTATGATTCGGTAGTTGTGTGATGACAAGTATAAGATCTACCCACCGCCGTCAGGAAGAACTCTACGGGCGCTCACGTCTGTGGCTGCTCTAGCCTAGGATTGAACCGACACCTAGACGTTAGAACACCAACGCCACATCCACTAGGCTATCCAGAGCTCCGTTCAGCGTGTACATTCCCTCAGGAGGCGTGGGGGGGGGGAAGCACCGATATCTTTTTTTAGGTAGACCAAGGGAAAAATCTTTGGTACACACTCATTTATGATTCTTTGTATGAACCATTTCCTGGTGGTTTGCAAGTATAAACCTATTACTTTCTCTTCCTCACCCCCTCACCCCTCTTCTTTACTTAGGCACATCTACCACTCGTGCATTAACAGCACCCAATTGGATGTTCTTTAACCAATCGGAGTAATGAAGTAGCTGCCTTCCTTACCGCGCCCTTCAGCTTTTCCAAGTAGGATTTTTTTGCCTTTTTAGAGAGCAGCAGAGCAACCGCTTGGTCCTTCATCACCATGTGCTTCATGTCTTCCACAGCTTTGTGCAACTGCGGAGGAGGCTGAAAAGAAGAACATTCAAATTTAACCCACTGGCAATTACAACCATTTAATTTGACTAAACCAGCACTCCAAGGAATCCACTACCTTCGACTTACAATCATCTACACACAGGCATCGCTCACTATTACATAAGAGGGGCAAAGCTCCGGGGCGAATGAGTAAAAAGGTAACCAATGACTGTCACCCTTCCATTTCCTCCATCTTATCCCCACTCTGTTACACTTAGAGACCTCCATTAACAGGTGACACGTGAAGGACTTGTTTTAGCAAGAGCGAAGCTGTGCGCCGCCATTACTTTGCGGGAAAGTGGTAGCTAGCAATAATGATGAAGTGACTAATATAAACGAGGGCATCTCCTTCAAAGAGTTAGTGAAAAGTAAAAATGTGTGGATGGTGCACAACCCCAATTGGGCAATTAAACAGCTTGGAACAATTTTAGTCTATCCAGAGACAATTTAAAACTATGGGATGGTGGGAAGAGGAAAGGAGAATGGATAACGGGTATAAAAATATGCGAGAAAAGTTGTAACAAAGAAAGAGGTTACATGGACGTGTGAAGAGAATTTACGACTGTCAGGATAGTTAGTATTAAACTCGCAGGGGAGTTTTAGTGGGTTTGATGCACGCCGATACCACGTTTCTGGAAAAGTAATTGATGAATGTATGTGTGCGCACACAAGGAATGTTGGAGTGACTGCTTGAAAGGTCTCTCTCGATTATGTGAGGAATGAGGAGGAAGGAGGATATTACCTATGAGTTTTGTGCATTAAAAGGATTAATGTGTGTGCGTGGGGGGTACTCGGGGGGCTTCTACCAAGGGAAGAAGCCTGACTGGACGAGATGCTAGAGCAAAGAGGAAATTATAGTTGGCCTTTTGCTTATTATTAATAAGGCTATTTTATGTGGTGCTGATGGGGGCCGATCCCAACCTGTGGGAACACGATCTTGAAGGTGGAGGGAACAAGAAGAAGCAAACAAAGAACAACTGGAGCATCAACTCCGCGGTTTTGGAAGAAGTTTGCCAAGAACCTCCTGAAGTTGGGTCAAGACAAAATAGATGTGGAGCCCAAGTTCAGAGAATACAATGGGGGACTCAACTCTCCTGACCATACCAAACCCAGGCAATGAAGGGGCAGATCCCTGGGCGGGGTTTTGTTATCCCAGGCTAAGGTCCATCTCTTAGCCAGAAACTTAACGGACTGGATGGGGTTCTTCTAGAGATGCCACACTCTGCATCTCTGGAGGTTTTGTCTCAGCTGTGGCGTCAGGCATGTTGTGAACGTGTTGAATTGCCTGTGGTTGAAGGGGCAGCAGGAGCATGTGCCTGCACTAGTCAGGATGAGCCGTGTTAATTTTTGGGTGGATGCTGACCAGACAAGAGCCTAGCCAGGACCACCTGTTTGAGTCCTAGGTTGATATCTAGTGCAACACCATTGGGGGCATAGACAGTCATTACACCATAGCGAGTAAAGTCAGATCATTTCGCATCACCCCAGCACCAACATGCAACCAACACACTGACAACACCAACCACCTTCTCCTCGACTGCCCCAACCTTAGACATATATGCAATAGTCACATCCCCGGCCTCAAGAACCGGTGGACATGTTGACCTTCCCCAGCGGCCACCCACCTCACAAGAGAGAGAGGGAGGGGGGGGGCTAAACCACCAAGATTATATGGTATGCTCTGATGTGTGTAGGAATTGTTTTGTGGGTAGAGGTGGCCTGGTTAAGGATGGATGGATTCCTCAAGTATCCCGATGTAGCAGCTTGAGGTGTGCACATGCTTCATGGGGAATGGTAGGGGCTCTTGGGCTCCCAGAGGTCAAGATAGTGTTTTATGGACATGACCTTTGTTTCTGTAGTGTGCTGAAGGATAGATGGATGGTAATAGTCCCATGACGCACACTGCTTGATCCGCCGATGTAGTGTAATGAGATGAGTGGCGTGCAGTCAATGGAAGCAAGGGAAGCAATGCTTCCCCTATTTAAGAAGAAAAGAAAAAGAAATCACACCCCAACAATTAATATGACAGCAGAATCAATTTTATTCTCACATTTATGCTTGCCTATACTTGTATATGCCGTACGGTACCGTTCACTTTCAATCGAATTGGCGTTACACCCTGATGACCGTGACTGCAATTGAATAAATGCATCCTATTCGTCGAGATTTCTACTCTTTTTTTCCCTCTTAATTTAAATAATAGTTCTGCTTTTTGGTGCTTTGGAATAAATAGTTTAAAAGATGTTTTGCTTTTCTTAGCAATAATATATAGTTATTAGAGTTTTATGATTTTTATCTAGATATTTCAACGCTGTGTTAGAATTAAGAAAAAAATAACCTATTTGTATACGGAAAAGGGAACAAATTTAGCTTTGCAGTCATCGGCTTGCATCTGGTAACCGTGCTGAGTTGCCAGAATCTAGGATAAAGCAACAAGATGTCTAAGACACATTGACATAACTATTATTATATTCTGAAGCTTAAACAATTTTTAGGTTATATGTAAATACTGGTTCTGAGAATGAAAGCAGCTACATAGCATAAACTTTGTATGGTTACGCTTTTGTTAATTTTTCCTGGATTCTGGCAGCCCTACCTGAGTCACCCCTCGTATCTTTGAGATCAGTATGACTGAATTGTTTAAAAAATAACTGTGGCATATTGTTTATTCATTTTTTTAAAGTTATAACCTCCTTTTAAACCAAATGGATTCAAATGAATTTGGGAGAAAATGTGATTGCATTATTGAAAATTTTTTAAAAGGGAAGAAAATATTATATGAAAGAACATCTTGGCTAGCTGGTTGGGCATACTTACAGAAGCTATTTTGTTGGCCATGTTTTACTATTCAAATGGATTTGATGAGTTAAATAATATGCATAAAGCAATTAAAAGGCATGAAACCGCTACCAGCCATATAGTTACATCATCAATTTATTTCATGAACAAGATAGAAGAATAGAATTAACATTTAAATAAAGTGAGTAGCTTATAATTTTATAGTTAATTTTAATTAACATATTTACTTCAATTAACATTAATTTTTGTAAAGCTTGAATTGCTTCATCTTCAAAGGTCACCTCACGCCACTGGTGAGTGGGTGACAAGGGTGGAGAGGCATAGTAGAGAAGAACGGATGCTTTTGTCTGAATGAGAGTTCATTGGGTTGCCTGAATGTGGTTGTCGTGAATGCTCAGTGTTAATTTTTGTGCCCACCTTGTTTGTGTTTATTGTGCGTGTTGACACAAAGTCTTGCATCCACAAGTGATGCTGAAGTGTTTTGTTAAAGGGGAGTGAAGAGGGGAGTGAAGAGGGGTTCGAAGGCAAGACGGATATTTGAATCTGTTGGCGCCAGCGATCGAATATTGTGATATAGAGTTGTAGAAAGTGAAGATGATTTCATGAAGAGGGTTGGGAAAAAAAGGGATTCGCATGAGAGGTGTTTATGATAGCTTGTTGACTTGTGAGAAAGTTGGCGAGCCTTTTTAGTAACTGAAGTGTGGCGTTTTAGTATTTCTTAATGAGGGTAGGCCAGGGTACTGGAGTCGAAGGCTGTGCTCATTGCTATTGTTGCCAATACTCTCAAGCATGGTGGTGTCTTTTGGTCAAACCCCACTTGAATGAGCTTTTGTTCAATATAAATGGTGGAATTATACGAGTGCAGGATGGAGTTAGTGTTGGACAGGGGGCAGGGAATATATGGACAGGTTGGTGAAAGTGTAGTGTTCTGATGAGGCGGGCCTCAGGGGAGGATTTGCACTTCCATTGGGTCTAGCTGAGGGATGTCACTATTGATCTGCGCTTAGGTTGCCACCTCCATTGTTTGTGTCCCACTTGGCTACTGATAAGCTGGACGCGCGTTTAGGATGGTTTGCAGGATAACATCAGGGAAAACAATGAATCAGGAAAGAGGCCTCAAATTTTAACACGCTTCACCCACCATTGAAACTGAAGGCGTCTTTGAACTGTCGTGCGAAATACTAGAGTCCGTCTCAGTGTTGCTAGTCGGTTGGATGACATAGGCACCAGTCGAATACCCCGAACCTGGAAAAGCAGGGAAAAAGTTACATGGGGGAATGAAATGAACCCTGCATTGGGCATGAGGGCACATTCACCTAAAAAAGGAAAATGGCTAACATAAATATAAGAAAAACAATGAACAGGCGAAATAAAAAGAGGCGGTACCCCCTGGTATACCCAAGGAAAGCAACAAGTATTTGAGGAACCCAAGCGGGTAGCAAATGAAAAATTCACCTAGTATCGAGGAAGTTGGCCTCCTCCAAAGATAACAAATGTAGTATGCATATCACAGGAGCATGAACAAAACAAACAAAAAGTATTATACAGTCTGGGGTATTAAATAATCTTCCCTGAATGGGTACAGGAGAACAATCTATCCCTTGGCATTGCATCCCGCGGTTCTATCCATTCGGAGGCGACACAAAAATGATTTAAGACCGTCAGCCAATGGGGGATAATAGGGGAACGGGAATATTCGGAGCATGATGGCAGGCAAAGTTAAATTCAAGGTTACACATCCTAGCTGTCTGTGAAGAGAGCTTCCCCCTAACACCAGAGTCAAATAAAATGAAAGAGGCTGGCCTCCTCCCCAAAATACAATAGTCCAAGGGTTTGTGTGCATGAAAACATCCCAGATACAAGGGCGACTACAATCGTCCCGCTACCGGGAGAGATAACATGCGCAAAGATCAACCAGAATGGGACATTGAAGAAGAATGTGCCGAAGTCTGGGGAGAATGCAGTAAGGTGCAGTGGATAGCTCAATCAAATAACAGTGCATCCCACGAGTGGGCCCAATTTGAAGACGACAGAAAGCGACCTAAAGCTGTCACAGTATTGGGGGATAGGTCCATGGGAACAATCGCGGCGCAATGGCATGCAACTTAAAGATCCACTCGGCCGTCTCCCATATTCTTTGCCACGCAGCCCGGAGGCTGCCCTGATACTTCCCATGTAGTCGGTGTGAGAAAGAGCGAAACGCTGGTCTGGTTGTTCAGTCCTACCAAACTCTTTGGCACTTTCATTTCCCAATATTCATACATGTCGGGGAAGCCAGAAGATAATCTCGACACAAGATAATGACAAATGCACCAAATCAGAGGGTGTGGAGATTACAGTGCATCGAGAGTACTCAGGGAGCTTTGTGAGTCGCTAAGGACCCCAAACCGGATACGACGCTTTATCTCCCCTACCGAGCGGTAACAGTTCGAGCACGAACACAGAAGCAACACCTGGTAGAGTCCCTCTGATTTCAAACAGAGGGAATAAAGCCTGGAAGACGACCCCTTCCTGAGAGAGGGTGCGAGTGAACCTGCTTCTATCCACCTTCGGAAGGGGGCGCAAAAGAGGGATGAATTAGCCTCATCCATGTCCTCTGAAATGGGGAAGTCCATGGCTGACAATATGTCACTAACTGGAGTGGGGTCGTCCTTCCTCTCGTGACTCCTATTGCCCCATGCTGTTTGTTCCATTGGAAGACTAACATCTGGGGCGGGGGATTTCTTAGTGGCAAAGAAAGGGAGAGTGGGAATGGGAACGCTACATAAAGGGAGTGGGGAATGCATCAGCTAGCCCAGTCCGGTACCCAGTGCGAAGGTTCCCTCCGTGATCGGGTCATTCCTTGCAGCACATTGGGGCAGGGAGGACATGCTGCTCCTCCAGGCACAATGTGCAAGAGGCTGTACAGGGTACCTCTCTGCAGCACACTGGGAGGGGGAGGTCGTGTTTCTCCTCCAGGTTTCCGTTGTAGCAGGGGGCTTTCACCCCGAGCTACACCATCCACTTTCTTGCAGACAATGATTTTAGGGGCTAGTTGTAGAAAGGGACAAAGGGGAAGGACGCACCAGTTTGCTCGTCTGAGTTCACATCAAGCAGGTGACGGTGCGTTCCCAACGGTCACTCTGGCTGTGAAAATGTACGGTTCTTCTGCTGAGGAGGATCGGGAGGAAGCGCACCAGCTTTCCCAGGCTCCATCAAAGAGTACAAGTTAACCCAGTGATGGGAGTTCCTTCATTTGCACTCAGGCTGGGAGGATGTGCAGTTCCTCTAGGTACCAAGTGGTGGTACCTAGAGGGAGATTAAGGGAGAAAGCCTTTCACCCTACAGCCTGAGTTGTAGGCCCCATCAATGTTACTACAATGAAGTGGGGGCTGCGCCTTCTGTGAGGTTGTCAAGAGGGGACCTAATTAAAACGCAAGCAATCCATGTGACAGGAAGGGGGAATTCAATTACAGCTTAACCTTATGTGGGATACATCCAAGTGGAGTGGTCCCACGGCAGGATTGCCTCCAGGTGGGGTGTTTTGTGTTATTAAAGCAGTATGTATTTTAGTAGTTTGGTTGTCCGCCTCCCCTCTCCTATGTCTAATCTTTTTCTTCTTTTGCAGAATGTGTGTGTGTGGATCGTGGGATCACCGTCTTTGCTTTGTGTGGGGGGACTCTATGGATCTCTATCGTGCTCCCCCATTCATCTCCTGTTTTCTTTTTAGGCGGATTCTTTCAGCTAATATTTTTCTTTAGAAATAGTTTGGAAGTCAATAGTTGTGACTGAAGAAGGAAGATTGTGTGAGAGTGGATATGGTTGAATGAGTTAGGAGTAAAGATGTTTGAGTGTGGCAGTGAATAGGTGACTGAATGTGCCTTCTCTTTTCCAGTTCTGTGGTACCGATTGTCGCCGACATCTGGCTTTAGGAGACGGCTGAAGCCAATCCTGACCCTCGCAAGTGCGCCTACCTTTTGGGGAGATTTTCTAAGGTGTGGACCTTGGAGAGCACCTCCCAGTCTCCAGTTGGGACCAACAAGCATCCCAGCTACCTAAAATCCTTCGCTTTGCCGAGCCTGGGGCCCCTCAGAATCTCGCAGAAAGTGAGCCACCTCCCACTTTCTCCAGCACATCTCACTCCATTAGTTAGATAAGGGTGCACCCGTCTTTCACGATATCTTGGTTTTATTATTCGTTTGCGTGGCCAAGATCTTATGTAGGGCCTTTTGGTAAATATATACGTGTGGGGGTTGGCCAGAGTATTGTAAGGCGAACTGTATATATATATATATATATATATATATATATATATATATGTAATGTATTTTGGTTTAGGTTGAGGGTTATATAATATTTGGGGTTGATTATTTTGCTATAATTACGGTTTCTAAATTAAATTTAGAAAATACTCTCTCTCCTCAATACCCTCTTCTTGAACCACCGAGCGGACCTTGTCAGGGCGGCGGGAATCTTTGGCTGGGGACTCGCGATCCCGCCGCTACAGTATGAAGTACACAGAATGAAAATAATGAATTTAATCAAATATAAATGTAGGTTTAGAGTAAATATTTATATAAATTTGAGTTATAATTTATGGAATGATATATTGGATATCTCTAATATAAGGTTTGGTCGATATAATTTACAGGATATGATATATTTAATGTATGGATGGATGGACTTGGGAATAGTTTTGGACACAGAATAATTGTTCGAATTATAATCTCAAGGCAACTGGAAATGGAGAAAAAAGAGTGAATTACATTTTAAATAGTTAAGATATTCGATTGAGTTGAATAATGGTAACGTTAATTTACTGACCTTTGTCTGGCGATAACGGGAGCACGAGTGAACTAAAATTGTCAGCGGAACATTGGGGGCAAGGAAGTTTGATGCTGATTGGTTGGTTTAAAATATGACATAAGAGTTTTGATTGGTTGAAATAATTATTCTTGGATGGAAGGTAGGTTAAATTTTGTTGGAAATCGTACGAGTTATATATGATTGGAATTGTCATACATGAATATGAATTAATGAAAGCGAGATGAGTAATCTTTCAGATGGGGAATTATACTTTTGTAGGAGCTAGCAAGGATGTTGGCTGCTACAATATATCCACTTGAAAACGACTCTCCACTCTCTTTATCTCACCCTTCAGGGTGGCTAGTTTAAAAATGAAGCCTTGCCTGCTGGGTTGGGTACAAAGTGTAACAGGAAACCTACTCCCATGCCCGGAAGGTATATAGGGGGATTGGGGATGACTTGGACCCAAATGATCACCCCACCCACCTGTAACAAAGACTTACCCGGATAAACCCGCTCGATCTTCGTGCCATCACTGGCCATGTGTAGGGTGAAGTGTAGGGGCTCAACCTCAAACAGGCCACACAATCCCCCAATCTGTGGGGTCAGCCCGAGCGTGACCCCGTTCTGACCGAGTATGATCTCCAATTCACTGTTGTCGGCACACCCAAGTGGGCTCTTCAGATTGGGGTTTGACCCGGCCCACAGGAGGTTAGGACAATCATACTTGTTCCACGACCCGTTGCCTTGGTGACTGCTCAGTAGATTATTGTTCCCATTGGTTGTGGTGGTTGTGTGATGGTTTTGGTTCTGGTGATTTGACCCATTATGTTTTTGCAGATTCTGCGACACTGGGGTCTGAAGATGAAAGGGAACCAAAAATAAAAAAAAGTTGTCCACCAATGCCTTACTTCATAATAGTACACACACACACATACACACCACCACCACCTCAATTATACTACTGGCATTTAGCACCAGGAAAGAGCAAGAGGTCCAGATGCAAAGCTGACAATTTTTATTCTTAACATCCCACTGTTGTGAGTGAAAGTAGAGGTGGGAGCCAACCTCCCCAATGTTCATGACACATGCATCATGATATTCATCATTTAATGATAAGGAAGATTAAATTATAAATAATACAAAATTAATATCATAGAAAATGACAACTAAGCTATGGTGAAATGTAAAAACTGGGTTATGCTGAAACATGCTGGTAGCTAGGCTTTGAATTTAGTAGACTACTGAGTATTGCAAAAGACCTATTGCAGTAATCCCGAGACTCAACAAATGACACAATGATAGTTATGATGTAGTTAGACATTTGTATTTTTTAACATATAAATTGTAATATTAATCAATGATGCCACGCTCGGTAGCGAACAGGTGCTCCAAGTAAAGTTGCAAACTCAGTGTGGATAAAGTCCTTCCTTATGCTGGCCCACAGGCAGTTGACGGAGGACTTCAGCTCATCAACATTGCTGGAAAGGAAAGGGGGCAACAAGCAGGAAGAACGCTCCGGCGTCGGGGAGCGAAGCCCGCCCTCCCCCGACGCAGGAACGTGCAAAAAGTCCTAGAGTGCACAGGTAAGTGTGCACGAATCCGTCCCTAGTATAAGGGGCAAGCGGTAGCGACCCCGCTCATCCGGGTACGTGGACAGGTAGCGTGCGCGAAGATCACCCAGACTATGACATTCAACGAGAATGTACCAAACAGTCTGGGGGACAACGCAGTCGTCACCAGTATGGCGCAGGCGAGCGCTCCATAACATGGCGGTGCATCCTGCGCGTTGTGGCGGATCTTGCAGCCCTTGCCCTCAACATGCACTGACATGCTGTAGTCGAGGGAATTGGGGTGGGTGACTGTGGCAGACAAAGTCCTTCGACCCCACAGTTTTGGTCGGGAGGGTCGCGGCACTCTCCTGCTGAAAGACTCTTCTTCCTGATCTTTGTTACCCAAGGCAAGACTTTGGTGGCAAGATGTCCCTGCAATGGGCAACGGTGAACCTGAAACCCGTCACGAACCACACTGGCAGCTTCTTCTCGCCATTCTAAGCCACGATGCCAAGCATTATCACGGCGGCCTGGTGCTTGGTCGAGGACACGTAGCGGACCTCTGAGACGTCTTGACTAAAGCTTAGCACGCAGTCGTTCTGCTTATTGATGACCGGATCGACCATGAAGGTTTTTTCATCAGAAAAAATGAGAATTCGATTGCCACGACTCTTCATGTCGTTGAGAAGGCGAGGACAGGGTTACCGACGTTGTTCTCGCATATGGTCGGTGACCAGATCCCTTTCCACGCACCTCAAGCTCTAGACGGCCCTGGACACCGAGATGTTCTTCTTCGAGAGCGCAGTCAATTTGAGCTTCGGAGCACTTTCAAAGGCCTTTCTCACAACCAAAAAGTTGACAACTTGATGCGAGTCTGAACGAAGTCGATCTTTGAGAACTTACCCGTTCTCAAGCCTCTCCACAACTTTGTGGACAGTCATCCGGCTGACGTTGAGCCGCTTGGCGATGTCGGTCTTGTTATAGCCCACGCACAAGAGAGGGAGATCTCGATTCTTTTGACACAATGGAAAAGACGTTTTAATGACACATGCTGAAAAAGTATAATTTTTATGTTTGTTTGATGGAACCTTTTCTATCATACACACAAACCCCTCGGGAGATCAAAAACAGTGTGACAACTTTTGCAAAAACGCTAGGTTAGAACAAAAACAAAATCCCACTTTTTATTATTTCAATCCATAAATGAATGAGAAACATGAAAACCATTACAGGAGATGACCTAATCCCCTCTTCCCTGTCCTCCACAGTGAGATGGATCTCCTGAATTGCCAGGCAATGATGCACATGCATCTTTGTAGAAGATGAACAGGCAGACGGAATAACACTTCAAAACTTAGATGGATATTGGGCATTTATTTTGTATCTAGAAAGACGTCTTCATGGTGGTAGCTATATACAAATGTCGCAACGTATGGTGTGTGGTAATAATAAATTGTGACAAAATAATATATTTCATTGATGGCTATTTAAAAATATTGTATAAATTTTGTGTAAATTTACTGTTCATTTCTGTATTTTTGCTGTAAATAAATTGTAGTGCACATGTGTTTCTTCTGCCCAAGGTCCTGCAAACTCTGTGAAAGTGGAGAAAGGTTGCACCACACCATTATGGCAGCAATCAACAAGGGCAGAGCCACCACAACTACTATCAATAAGTCTATCAATAGGAAAAGGTCACCATACTGAAGAAAATGTATGCAACCAACAATACCATTTTCAGACTCAGAATAAGTACCCATCACAAATGGGCAGACAATATCAGCAACATACACCTCAAACACTGCAGACATGCAAGCACTCACCAACAGCCAACTACAGCTACTCCCATAATACAATACACAACATCTGGAAGTAAGGTCAAATCTTCATAATTTCTAAACCCTACAAAGACCTCGCACTTCTTCCTTTATGCAAACACATCACTCTCCTCTTCACTCCCTCCAGTCATTGAATGCCTCATATTAACCTTTTGTCACACCACATATTCCCTTAGCACCTTTACAACAGTTACAGACCACTACACTCAACAAACACTCTCCTCACAAACTCGCACAGAGAATTTATGAAGGCATCACCTCAATTAGATCCCCACACAGAACAGTCCTTACTATCATAGATATCAGCAAAGCATTTGATGCTATTCTCCGCCACAACCTCACAAAAAAAATATACAATACAAACATGCACAACAACACAAAAAGATGGATGACCAACTATCTAGCGGGTAGACATGCACATGTGTCATTTGTTTTGTTAACCAGTGATCACACATTAGAAATTTCACAAATGGGGTACCACAGGGATCTGTACTTACACCAACTCTATTCAACCTATACATTGACAACATTCCTGCAGCTCACATTCCACAGAAAAACAGTTCTTATACAGACAACATAATTACATGTTCACACCAAAATGCGGACGCTCACCGAACTTCTTCAACCCTACATAAACACACTTCACACATGGTTCACCACAAAGACTTAAGATAGATAGCCCCCAGCCAAACGTACAGCTAACCTTCTAAATGAACAGCACAACATAACTACACACAATCTCACCATAAACAACATACCATAAACGCCCAAAATAGTTCGGGTAACATAGATTACATCAATGTCATTCAAACAACACAGCACATCATGACTAAATGCTCTCAGATCTCATGCCAGTAAAACATTCGGAAACCACGACCACAGTATGCAAACAATATACATACACTCATGATGGACTATGCAAACACTGCCTGTGCTTCTAACTTTTCTGAGACACACCACAACACAATAAAACCATACAAAACAAGCCCCTAAAAATCATCAACAGGCTGCACAGCTACTACACCCACAGACCACTTCTACCACAAAACCAAGGTCCTCAGAGTCAAGGACGACCTGGAAACGAAAGAGACAAACTTCGCCGAAGCGTCCACAAACTCACCCCCCCCCCCCACTATACTACCAATCAGAACACTGAGACACCAAGTAACATCAAATCAACAACTAATACACGATATCATACACAATCTTATCACTCTTACCCTACCCACCACAAAGCAGCCTCCAAAAACAAATCACTAACCACTCCATCCAATCACTCAAAAACAATACTCAGCTGCAAGCTTAGCCCCCATAAAACCACCCTTCCGAATCCTCCCTCACCCATGAAGACAGTTCACCTGGCAAAGCTGCGGAGCGGACACCACCCAGCCATTCCTTTTTTTTTTTTTTTTTAAGAGCTCATCTGGCGACTGCCCACTTGGGCATTAGTCGCCGTATGAAAAACTGGCCTAATACTAGGCTACTTGAAAATAAAATAAAATTAAAAAAGACAAGGGGGAGGGTAGAGGGGCCGGATGTGCCGATCTTGGCTTGGTCCCTTGCCAAAGTGGCAGCAGACCCATCCTTCCCCGCAGCCCCGACGGATGGAGAGGAGCCCCGAGTCTTCTTAATCTATTTTTTGTTCTTTTTCATTTTTGGAGAGGAGGGCGGAAAATGAACCCGCTTCTCATATCCGCCGGTAGGAGCCCCTAGGCCAGATGGACCGGCCTCAGCCAGGTCTTTCTCTGAAATGGAGAAGGTCCTGGTGGTCGCAGGGGCACCGGTTGGAGATCCCTCCTCTACTTGTACTGTCTCGGAGACACCAGCCGTTTGAGGAGGACCTTGCATAGGGGCGGATTCAGGTTCGGTGCTTGGCGCCGAGCCCGGATTCCCCCCATGGAAGGCCCTACCGTCTGAGGCTGGGTTGCCTCAACGCCCATGTCTATCACAGGAGGGGCCTCCAGTTGGCCATTCCCTCCCAGGACATCGCAGGTCCCGTTGGCAGCGTCACTAGTCATGTGTGGGGAGGCACAGGCCTCGACCCCGGTAAGGTTTAGTATTGTGGCCAGCAGGTCTTTTGAGGGAAGCGACCGAAGGGGCCTGGCTTCCCTCTCCCACCTAAGGGGGTTAGCCCTACCGAGCCGCTTCATCGGGGGGCGGTCGGTTATGAGGTGCCTGCTGGCTTTCTTGGCAGTCCCCTTGGAAAGAAAAGAGGGGACTGCCGCTGGAAAAAGGGAGGTGCCCGAAAGCACCTCCAGAGAAGGGGGTGAGGGCGAGTCCCCTTCACCCGTAGGCGAAGGAGAGGAGTAAGCCTCCTCTCCGGTTAGATAAATATGGAGGGTCCCCTGCGCAAGCACAGGGGGGGCGGGACCTCCATTTTTTCGGTGCAGCTACGTCGTTGGTACAGGGAGAATTAAGGGGGGGGACTCATCATTGGGCATGGTGACCCTCTTTTTATTACGGGATGCAACAGCTCATCACCCCTTGTAGTAGCCCGCACTGCAAGAGGTGCTTACAGGCCCGGCAGAGCCAGGTGCCGCCATTCAGGACCACCCCTCCCGCCTGGTGGCCTGGCGTCTCCACCTTAGACACGGCGTAAAATTGATAGAGTGTGAAGACGAAAGGAAAAGGGATGTGAGGAAGGTATGGGTGGGGATGAAGCAGGTTGTTAAAAAAAAACATCTCGGACTGGAGCTGAGGGGTTAGGGAACATTGTCCCTCCCCCCTCAGCCCCAATCCAGGACGGTTGGCTGAGAAGGTCAGCATCTACCCTGTGAAATTAGAGGCTGACCGGAGAAAGTTGTGGGAGAGGTTGTGTGAAAAGTGAGGAAACAAGTGTTTTGAAGGAAGGAGAAGGCTGTATTAGAAGAGGCTAAGCTGGGGTCGGACGGGGTGCTGAGTCCCGTCAGCACGGCAGCCAGGATGGGAAATCGCCGCGGCCCTTACGGAGCCCAGCCCTTCAGAGCGATCAGAAGAGCCTGGATTATTCCATCTTGGATGTTTACCAAACTGCAACACAGAATCTCAGACCATCAAATACAGAATGGAAAACTGCATTGCACATAACCACACACAACCTAAACATAATATACACTTCATGAGGGCCTTGTGGAAAAGCCCAATCCAGGTCATGGCCTTTCTCAGTGTCTCGGGGCTGTTCGGCAAGGTAGCCTGAGGTATGACAACAATTTTCACTCAATGAACAGACGGAGAGAAAAATAAATAAAGGGGGGATCAAAAGATTTTTTTTAAAAGGTTTAAAGAAGAGACTGGAAATGGAAACCATTCCCGACAACTCAAATTACAGGAACAGGAAACGCGGGCATCATAAAACTCCGAAGTCGAGTGGGTAGAAAGAGCATCGATGAAGGAACTTCTCGAGAATTGATACCAAGGTTTTGAAGGCGGCACTCACCAGTTGCTTCATGAGCAGAGGAGGAAATGTGTCGAAGACATGCCTCTCGAAGGGTACCCCATATAGGCCGAAAGTAGTCTGGAGGAGGGCATGTAGCGGGTCCATCTTCTGACTTAGCACCTCAGACATCACACCTAGCATTTCCGTCACCTGAAACGTGGACCATCACGTTAAATGGAAACTCAATAAGTCAGGTGGATAATAGTGATACCAGGAAGAAATTATGGCGCCACTACAGGAATGGAACATATAGAAGATTTTTATTAAAAAAAAATTATGTAACCTCCGAGGTCATTCTTCACTCAAAGTGGGAAAGGTGGGAGGAAAACGTCGATAACATGAATATAACAGCCCCCCCCCCTCACCCAACCTTTGTTGCCAGTCCAATGAGAGGAAGGGGTGCAACGTGGAAAGCACCTCAGGACAAAAGACTCGCCAGCGTCCACAAACGGGGTCGCGGGCCCCACGTACCTTGTCGGCGGTGGCTGCCGGGTTGCACCATTTCACGTGATTGAGGAGAGAAAAGAACCAGTAAACGGCGCCGGCGCTTCGGCACTGAGGCAACGCGTCCAAGGACTCGAGCAGCGCGCTCAACACCGCCTCGCCGAAACTCAGACGAGCCTCGCTCGTAGACACACTCCTGCAAAACGGGAGGCATAGAAAGTTAACTTCAACTCTTCTCCCTAAAAGGTGAGTTCGGTGCACATCATCGCCACTAAAAGATACTCCAATCATTTAATGCCCTTTTTTTAAATCTCAAAGATGCCCACTTTCAGTGCTATTGACCCCCCTCCCCCCAAGCGATGGAGGAATATTTGTTCTTTACAAGTTTCTTTAAGAAGAGGCCCGTGAAGTGTTGAGGTTAGAGAAATTGAAAATGAGGAAATTATATGGAACTGAGTGTGCCCCACTCTCCCCAACTTATATGTACCTCGTTCCACAAGGAGGGCAGTTGGCTTCGGGAGAATGAGACTCATTGCCCACCAGAAAGGGTAAAAAAAAAAAAAACTCCTGCAAATTCCGAAAACCGAAGAGAGGCGTCGTGAGCGCGCGGTCTAAATGGTTCAGGCGCCTGACGGAGCAAAGGGATAATGCCGCCCCACGCAGACTCGCCATTTCGCCGATTGACGCAAGTTTCCTTCGGCGCCTTCAACCCTGCCCGCTCTCAATCCGGGTACCGAAGCGTGAGTGAGCGTCCTGCGCCTTATCCCTTGGGCCCCGAGGGACCCGCAGAATCCATTACCACTCTTCTAAATACCCTTAATGAATCGGGACCTAAAAAATCCTCCCAGGGAGGCTCAACCAGCACACGTCAATATTCCGGCATGAATAACCTGCCGTTCCCTCAAACAGAAAGAATACTGCGTCGCGAGACGAGGCCGAGATCACAAGGGCCCCACGCCCACCCGCTCCTTCGTGGTGTCCCTACCACCCGACACATTTCCCCATTCCCGTTAGAGGTCGCCTCAAATGTTTACATAAATCCCTTAACGCGAGGCTTGAACTATGTAAATGACTCACTCGAGCGCCGTTAGGATTATCTTGGTCATTTTATGGGCCAGCGATCGATCCCCTACCAGGAGACACGTCTGAACGAACGAGGTCACAGAGCCCTGCAGGCGGGAGAGCAATTCCTTCCTCTGACCACTTCGATGCTCTGCCAAGGATACGAGAAGCAAGTTCAAAACAATTCGTCGACTTAAACCAAAGATGAGTTTTTGATAGGTTAAAGTCGCTAATTGGAGTATATCACAAATATCCTATGACGCTATTAACATGTTTGTATTTCTAAATATAAAACTTAAAAAACGATACAACTTTTTCCTATAGACTTAAAAATGAATGTGTTAAAAAAAATGTTAAATCGTAACATCGTAAGTTCGTGATATTTCACCCAGTAATGTTCTCTTTTGAAAACCCTCTACAAAAACAGTGGGTTTTGCATCGAGAAATAGGATGGTAGAAACTCCATATGATCCAAATAAGCTACACTGATTATACTAGTTGTCGAATGGATAGGGGGGGATTTGGAATGAGGCATTGCGAGATTGGGGGAGGGGGGCAATTAAAAATAAAAATAGAGACATTGCGACAGCTGACACACGCCAGCCGATACTAGGGGCGTACCCCGAAAAAGCAGTTCTCAACAAGGTTATGGGCGAGGCAAATCGGCAGCAAAACTACCGAAACAAACAAATTTAGTAAGGGTAATAGTAGTATCGTACATGGGAAGATGTACTAAGAAATGAAGAAAAAGGATAAAAGAGTAATAATTAGGAGAGGGAGATATAATGTAGCTTTTTCATCTTATCAAATTCATCCCATTTTGAATAACTGCTTTGAATGAACGCTTCAACGACAGAGTGTGTAAATAAAAGCACCGGATACAATTTGGGGATGGGATCATTGATAAAACAATCTAGCCTAAAGTAGTTTGGGATAGTAAACTCCTAAACCAAGGTCCTTTAATATATTTGTGGGGTTAACTTAGAAGAGTGTGGGTTCTGAAATCAGCGTCTCCATTTCATAAGTCACCATCGCCTTCGAGACGGTCAGCTAACACCACAGAGAAATTGAAAAGGTTCAATGAAGATACCTAACCAAAAGCACTGCGATTCAACAATGACAAAAAAACAAGAGGAAAGTGGAATGAGAACAGAGAAAAAAAGAAAATGAACGTCTTAAAATTACTAAAAAATATTACTCTGCCATAAAGAGGACAAGGAATTCAATATAGAAACTTTAACGTTCTCAAAGCCAAGTTCTTACTCAAGTTGTAACTTTAGCAATGTTCAGCTGTTATAGGCGGGACCTGGAGGATCTCAAACCAGAGGGAGTTCTCCCAGAGACCCACTATTCCATTTATCTGGAGATTGGCCAACATCTTTACCTGATGCAGTATGGATGCAAAGAATCCACAACAAAATATCCAGAGCCCGGTGCTGGATGTGCAGTGTGGAGGTGGGGTTCACAATGGCTGCTATCAGCTCGGAATGAAAGCTTCCTCTCTCGATCATCGCCAACCGCTGGAGCCTTGTAAGGGAACAGACAACTTAGAACACTTCCACTCCAATATTTTTTAGGTATGTGTCATTCTGACACACACTAATTTAAGTCTACATATTTCTTGCCTTCTTCCTACTTGCTCATACCAGACTCAAACTTCTTTCAGACCTTTCATCATAAGTCTCTGAGCAGCCATTCCTCACAAAACATCCATTCAAGTTTCACATTGGCGCTGCTCTCATTCTAGATCTTCACACCAGAGGGACACTCCAATATATCAGCGTTGGCACCAGCACTCACATGAAAGTTACTGCCACATTTCAAACTCAACATCACAAATGATCAGATCGTGCCAGAAACTTCCCTAACATTTAAAACCTTGTGGATGCAATCTGCTTCATCTACACCACTATTGTGCAAGATAAAACCCAGATAGTTTAAACATTCGATTTGTTTAAAGGCAACAGGGACCAATATCATACCAACCATCACCTTATTCTTTGGGGTATTTACATTTACCCTCTTCTCACATATAACTGTCAAACGCTTAGGACAACACTCCCAAATACTTCCAATACTCAGTATTAACACCAAGTCATCAACACATTCCAACATCACCCAAAACCCAATCCCATCCTTCATTCCAACCCGTACTTCTCTCCATATAGATATCACAGACCCTTGTATTAGCCCCCTTACTGTCTACCCCAACCGCCCATGTAGCCTGTATGTGGGGATTGAAGAAAACCCATAGTGTTCTGTAAAAGGCAACTAAGTCAGGATGCGGGCCATGGATCTGGTAAACTGCGCACTTGAATGTGGTACTCCGGCGAAACAAGAACGTGGCTAAATGCACATCGGATATTGGTTGTTGGTGGAGTTTCCCTCACCATGGCTCCGTTTATTGATGGGATTTGCTTCTTCATTTGACATGCTATCCAAGTGCAAATTATGGTCTCTTTATCTTTTCTCAAGTAATGGCAATCAGGTACTGGAAAGTTTCTCCTTTCAAACAGTCTAAACCACTACTTCTCCCCCACCTACCACTGGAAAGATGACCCCACCTTTCGTGTGGAATATTGCTCTTGGCACAGCAGTGGATGGTCAGTGTCAAGTCTTGAATGACATTGCATCCCTTGGGAGCATCGCCCCGCCTTATGTTCGCTGAGGAGGAGGAGAGCTTATCGAAGAAGGTCGTCGACTGTGGAGGCACATACTGGGGCAGGAGGTCCAACCCAGACGCTGGCTCAGGCTCCTTAAAAAAAAAAAAACTGAGAGGCAGGACCTAAAAAAATTAAGCCTCCATGCATTGAGGAATTAAGATTTACACATCCACCGGAGAGGGCAGATAAATGAGAGTAGAGCAGATGAGAAAAATGAGCAACGAGTGAACAAGTAACTATTGCATAATAATCCTATGAGGCAATTGGATCTGCTCCGAACATTTACATGTTGTATCTAATGGCATTAATACATTAGGTTATTGGAACCATGCCCAACAGTCTATAAAAAGATTTTTTTAAGCGGGTTTATATATATACATATACATACACACACACTATATATATATATATATATATATATATATATATACGAGGGGGTCTCAATAAGTTTTGCGAATCGGTAGGGCAAAACAGAGGAAGGGGGATGATATTCCAAGCGAGAACTTGGAATATCACATGGAAGTGTTATCAACATTATCCACGACAATTTGGCCATGACCAAGGTCTCTGCCCATTGGGTGCATAGAAACCTCACGTCCCATGATCGACTTCAACGTCGTCAAAGTTCGGAGGAGCTGCTGCTCCTGTACAACAAAGACCCGGCGGGATTCCAGTCACGCATAGTGACAGGTGATGGAATGTGGTTCCATCTCTGGGATGCCGAGACCAAGCTCGAAAGCATGGCCTGGAAGCACAGGGGCTCTCCGACCCCCATCAAGTTCCGGACCCAACCCTCAGCCGGGAAGATCATAGCCACCATCTTCTGGGATTCTGAGGGAGTGTTGATGGTGGGCTATGCGCCTCGTGGAAGGACAATCACAGGCCAATATTACGCCGAGGAACTGGCTGGGTTGAAGAAGTGCATCCGTCAGAAGCGGCGCGGCAAGTTGACACTCGGTGTACTGCTCCTCCAAGACAATGCCCCTGTCAACAAGGCCAGAGTTGCACAAGCTGCCCAGCGCCAGTGCGGATTCTAGGAGTTCAACCATCCTTCCTACAGTCCAGATCTGGCCCCCAGCAACTACTTTTTATTCCGCCAGCTCAAGGCTGCACTGCGTGGACGCCGGTTTGGGGACGATGAAGATGTCCAACTCGCCGTCCAGGAGTGGATTGAACAAGAGTGGGGAGATTTCTGGTTGTCGGGAATTCGAAGTTTCAGGGACAAGTGGCGCAAGTGCATTGAAGTCGAGGGTAGTTATATTGAAAAATAATAAAAAAACTTTTCCTCTCATCTCGTTTCCTTATATCCGAATTGCAAAACTTATTGACTGCCCCTCGTATATATATATATATATATATATAAATATATATATAAATATATATATAAATATATATATAAATATATATATAAATATATATATAAATATATATATAAATATATAAATATAAATATATAAATATAAATATATAAATATATAAATATAAATATATAAATATAAATATAAATATATATAAATATAAATATATATAAATATAAATATATATAAATATAAATATATATAAATATAAATATATATAAATATAAATATATATAAATATAAATATATATAAATATAAATATATATAAATATAAATATATATAAATATAAATATATATAAATATAAATATATAAATATAAATATATAAATATAAATATATAAATATAAATATATAAATATAAATATATATATATAAATATATATATATAAATATATATATAAATATATATATAAATATATATATAAATATATATATAAATATATATATAAATATATATATAAATATATATATAAATATATATATAAATATATATATAAATATATATATAAATATATATATAAATATATATATAAATATATATATAAATATATATATAAATATATATATAAATATATATATAAATATATATATAAATATATATATAAATATATATATAAATATATATATAAATATATAAATAAATAAATATATATATATATATATACATATACATATACATATACATATACATATACATATACATATATACATATATACATATATACATATATACATATATACATATATACATATATACATATATATATACATATATATATACATATATACATACATATATACATACATATATACATACATATATACATACATATATACATACATATATACATACATATATACATACATATATACATACATATATACATACATATATACATACATATATACATACATATATACATACATATATACATACATATATAC